>JBAMIB010047901.1:0-15631 GCA_037177415.1 Kaempferia rotunda
AAAATAAATTAATGAAAATTATTAAATCTCTTGATTGAATACACCCCTAGTAAAATTTCAAATTATCAGTATTTTTTTTTTCTATTTTTAAACATTTATAAAAGAAGGAAAAAATAAAAAAGATGTCCGTTTTTAGACTCGTCAAAAGGGTGTCCTTATTTATTTATTTATTTATATTAAAAGAACGTCCATCCAGTACTTGTAACACTACATAGATATTCTCAAGTGTACCGTTTTAAAGTTTAAATCCTAAATCGATAGGTCAATTGCATGAATATGACAAGTTTATGTTATAACAACAATGAAATCATAACTACTATAATGTTATATCATTTTATGATATATGCTATAATATGGATGTTATTGAAAAAAAATAAATTTGTGTTATAGTAGATATAATTTTATAATGGTTACCGTATAAATGTTAAGTAAATAAATTAAGTTTTTATTTCAGCAACTAGAGTTTGATAACTGTACAATGTAAATTGTAGTATCTATATAACTATAACTGCTAAATATGTATTGTTATTACCAAGTTAAATAAGTTGGATGGATTCATTATTTAAATTTAAATTAAAATGTAATCAATTAAAAAAATAAAATAGATCAATTAAATTGATTGTATTTGACCATAAGTGTATACTTTTTTAGAAGTTAATTAGAAAATAAAAAGGAAAAAGAGGTATCATTGTGATGATTGCAATAAAAATGAGTGATTCTTTCATTTTGCCATAAAAAGAAATTACTTAATTTTGTTTTTTTAGCGTGCATTTTTATAGAAATATATTGGGCGAAAAGATTTGTAGTTGTAACTCGTGTGAGAGTAACATCACTCTCTCTGTCTCTAAGCTGTCAACGAGCAGCAGCCTTTTGATCCGAAATTTATCGAAATCCAAAGAGCCGAAGCAATAAAAGAGCGAAAAGAAGAACGAGAAGGCGGATGTAGGCAAAAAAGGATGCCCTAATTTCGCTCTCTTCGGAGGAGGATGCCGCCGGGCTGCCCTACTTTCACTTTCCTCGTCTTCTCCTCGCTTCCATTGCTGTCGATTTGAAGGCGGAAAGACAATAGGATGAGCGATTCCGAAGCCTCCGGTTGGCCTGCCGCTTGTTAACTCGGTCACAGGCTTGGCAGCGCACTGGCCTTTCTCCCTCCATGGCCAAGCGGGTCTATCAGGCTTGGAAAGGAAATAATGTAAGATTTTGAGTTTTCCTGTCCTTTCACGTAACTCTTCGCTGTAAATGCTGGATTTGGTGGGTAAGATTTTTCTTTGGATTATTTTTGGAATTTCCCCCCTTGAATTTGTTGCCATAAAGGGAGTCTCGTGGTTGTTTGTGGCTGTATATAGGGTGCTCGTGCCTTATATCGTTTAATGACCTAGTTCGTTCCAAAGATTCATCCTTTTCTCGTGCAATAGCTTTGAACTAATAAATGATTTCAGTATTAGGGCGTACTTTACGTGATTCAAGGCCTAAACAAGGTTAGCCATCCCACTTTAGTATTTGTTTGTTCCTTCCGCTCCAGTTCACAATCTTTCAATACTGGTTTTTTGCCTTTTGGCTACTTAATTGCAAGGCTCAATCATCAAGTGTTTTGCTTACTATCCGTCTTATCAGCTACCTGATGTGTAACTACAGATCTCTCTTATCGCCCTTGTTAAAAAAATCAATTTTATTTGGACAATGTACTGTTATTTTTCCATGTGCGTGCTGTCATCATCATCGAGTACTAAGGGTTGGTTACATGGACCTTATCCCTTCAACCTCTTGGAATGCTATATCACTAGTAATATTCATATCCCTGCATCACTTAAAATGGCAACCTAGATTTATAATATATACGGTTGAGATACTGGCTCACATGTGAAGCCTAACTAACCCTATGTGCTTGGGATTGACATTGTCCGTTTTACTTGTTGAAGTATTACATTTCTTGTTATTCAAGATTTGTTTGCAAGTCCATACCTAGTTTCCTAAGTGTTGTTTTTTTTAATTCTTGCTTCTGATACAAGTATGATGCTGCTTGTTTTCTTATTCTGGGGAATTTTATGGGACCACCTGTAAGAGTATCTACTGTTAAACATGCTTCTTCTCCTCTTGTTTCCACACTGTTTTGCCCTATTGTTAGTTGGGTGTTTCTTGCTAATAAGTTTTCATATGTTTTGCTTCTATCTGTTTTATGAATAGACAGTTTATTTGACATTGCTGGATTTACAATTGAATTGTATGAACTTTGATTGATTCTTCTTTGTACTCAAACTCTGGTTCTTGTTTGAAAAGATTCTCGGCATAAGGTGTTTGATTTTACTGGTTGTTGTATTTCTTATTATTTGATGTCAAAATGAATGTTTCTTATCCTTTGTGTGCAAGAGACAAGAATAAGAGTGTTGAGTGATTTCTGTTATGACCATTTGTGCTGTGTGATAAGCCATATCTGTAGGTACTTAGTCCAGCAAACTAATATTCTAGCTTGAAACACTGAAGTTGTCCCTAACATGTTTATGGAAGCCCTCTCACTAACTCTTACCATGTTTATAAGATGTGAGCTAGGTAAGAACCTTCACAAGCTTGATTCACCTAGGTCATTGGTCAAGCTGATAAATCAACCAGTCACATTGCATGCTAAAAGATGACATAAATTAGTGTAAGTATCACTTTTAAACATAAAAGTACAAGTAACTTAAAATGTTTTATAAACCAAAATAAAAATTTGATCACACACTCACACTCACACACACACACACACACGTGAAAAGGCATTTGTGCAAACTACTTTTCACTTAGGCTTTGTCGATGAGGTTAACATCCATCTCGATTGAGGTAATAAGCAATTTACTTAACCATATAAGCATCTAAATTCACAAGCTATGGAAATCAACCTCTAATCATGTGCAATGGAGTGTCATTGGCATAGTAGTCAAGTAAGCTTTGGAAGGTAAGCAAAAGTAAGAAAGCAGGAGCAATGAACAACTAAAAACTGATAGAACGTTGTTTATTCATGCTAACATGCATATCAACAAGTTGTATATTGTTGGCTGTGTTGTTTTTGTATAATTTTTATGTGTAAAATGATCTGATTATTTGACCAAATTGATTGCCATTGTGCTCCACAGATTTTCATAGCTATAGTAACTAAGTTGCCATACCAACTCTCTTAAACACTCCAAAACCTGTAACTTTCACTCTAAAATTCTCCTACAACACTTTTGTCTCAATTTTTCTCGTCATTTGGTCCTGAAATCCATATATGTTGTAAAGTATGATGATAGATATGCCAATCAAACCCACAACAAGAAATGCATACACTTTGATATTCTAGCTTTTCATGGGGGAATAGTGATTCTTTAGTAGCTCGGTTAACAGTTGAAGAAAGAAGATAACTGTATTGACAGACAAATAAAAAATTTTGGATGACAAAAAGAGCCCTCTTTTGCTGATGTTTGTAATGAGGCCCAATATGATTTAGGTAGATCTTGATAGGACATATGCATCTAAGGTGGTAATGGTGGTGACAATATGGTCATCTGTGGATGCCAAACTAATGTTTTGTTAATCCAAGTGCTCAAGGCGGAGCTTGACAAATTTGATCGTATGTAAGAAGAAAGTGTCAAACTAAGGGATATTTGAATCTGAGTTGATGGTTGAGTAATGACATCTCTTGTTAGTCACAGTTGATTAAAAGTATGAGTCAAGTGCTGAGGAATCATGGAAAATCCATTATAGAAGAGCTAACTCTTCAATTTGAGGTTCTAATCCATGTGCTAGTGTCCTTCCCTGGGGTAGTCCCATTGCACTATAGATGCATGACATTTTCCTCGCCCGTCACCTTCTTTCAACCTGATATGCATGCTATTCAATTTTGTTTTGATGGGATGCCTGCAAGTCAGGAGGGTTCATAACTGTGAGGTTTGAGTAGCAGCCTAGAAGGTCAAGGTCTCGGGGACTAAAAATTTTCAATTTTTTTTTTCTGTTTTTGGTAAAACTAAAAGAAAAATAACAAAAAATGTGTCAATCACATAAGTAACCATCAAAATTAAAATCTAATAGCCAAACTGGAAAAGAGTTTTTTTAGAAATTTTTCTCCAATTCTGCCCGTTCTTAAGAACCACTTGTAATTGTTGTTGAAAGCTAATTCCTATTTTCAAAAACACTACATAAGCCATTCAAATGCCTTTTATTGATCTACTGAAGGGATTTTAAATTTTTAAAAAAATTGAAAAAATGAAAGCTATTATATTTTTCAATTTTTTTTTTCTCAAAACATTTTTTTTAAATCTACCAAACAGGCCTTATATTTTGCATATTAAACTCGATTGCCTCATTTGATTGTTTATTTCTTTTTCCTTTTCATTTATATATCTTTGTTCTTGTGGATATTAAAATTTCTGCGCATGGTTTGTTTTGCACCACAAGCCAGCATTGGAGTTGCTAGTTACAAGTGATCTATCCAAGTTTATTCTGTTGGATTATAACTTGGAATTGTCAAATTTGCAAAGGATTTAAAGGAAAAATATTTTATAGGAATTGAATTCTATTTAAAATGTCTTTAGATTGCAGTCTGGCAATAAAAGAGTTCTGCTAATTGTTGCTTAACTGTTTAGATAATAGTTACTCTTCCATTAATTTCTTGCTGCAGAGGTTCTTGTTGCATGGGAGGTTAATATTTGGACCGGATGCCAGGTCACTGTTTGTCACTGTTTCGCTCATTGTTGTTCCTGTAGTGATCTTTTGCATATTTGTTGCGAGACATCTTCTCCACAAATTTCCTGCCTACGATGCAGGCTATGCTGTTCTGGTGGTTGTAATAGTGTTCACAATCCATGTGAGTGTGCTTCCTATTTATACTTGTTAGCTTGTGAAGCATTACTTTTGAGCGGTATATCTGTGGTTGATGATCAGTATTTCAACTATCTCTAGAAACTGGGAATTAAATATTTGAACCCATGAATAATATCCTATCTTTCAAAGACTAAACTGTCATTGTTTGTTTGTTGAGTATGATTATCAGCATCATTTATTCAAAAGTCTTGTATATGTTGATTTTTTCCTCGTGTTCAAAAATACACATGGAGTTGTTATTATCATACAACAACAATTTATATACTAGCATTGTTTGTAATACATCTGATTGCTAAAACATCTGATTTCAGATTTAGACATCCACGTTTGGTCCTTCTGACAGACTACAGTGATGTAAAGGTTTACAACTTTTTTCTGTATTTTGGTAATCTTGACTATGCAATATCAACCAAAGTGACACCCTGTATGTATTAATCCACCATTGCCATAGTTGATCTTGTGTCTGGCATCCCAGATTCAACATTCAAAAAATCCGAGTCGGACAACATATTGAATGGAATAAGAAAACAATCATCTTACTTTCGTGTTCTATTATCTTGTTTGATTGTATGATGTCCTACTTTTAACCAGCCCATTCACTTGATTCATCCCTGAATCCTGATGTCTGAACTCAATTTGGACTGTTCTTGTGTTTTGGTTATGAAAACTATCAAATTTAACTTGGCTGTGGTTATTCTCATTCCCTTAAAAATGTGTATGCTCTGTTAACCTTAGTATAAAACTTGTCCTTAACTTGCAATTTCAGTACATAAGACACCTAATATATATATATTTTTCCTTATGAGTAGTGTTATCTATCAAGCTCTTTCATTTTTTAACCACCCTATGACATATTCCTTCAACTATCTAGAAAGCTACTAATTTTTACTCATAAAAATATAGAAAAATAATTTTTCATACAGAACAACTTTTGACACATTATCAAACAATTCTAATATCTCATTTTTCTTTCATTCTAGATGTTTACATTTGTGACAAAGCAAAATATAATGCATTTGTTAATATATAATGTAACGAAAAACAAGCATCTTTTAGATGTTTCAAAATATTAAGGACCAACTAATCAGTTTTCCCTTATTGGCATGCCTCAAGCTTTTCAATTAATAGTTTCGTTATCTTTTCATTTGGCTTAGTTTTTAGATTTGTTGCTGAATCCATTTTTTTTTTTTTTTTTTTTGTATCTGTGCTTTTCCATCTTTATTTTTTGGTGCTTCAAATCCCTTCAAAATGATTATCCAACATTCAAAATTGATCTAGATGTAATATTCCATCCTCATCTTCCTCTGATTAAAAGAAAAAATTTTGTACACTGGAGGTGGAAGATAAAAGTAGTTGGCTATAATGGTTTGATCTTTTAGTTCAATGTCTCAGAGAACTTATCTATATTACCAAATTTAGGATCGAATATGATATTAGAGGGTGGTTTGAATAGCGCAATAAGAAAAATTAAAGCTCAAGAAATAATTGATCAAATTAATAACTGCAGAAATAAATGATAGAAAAACTCATCCTTTTTATGTGGTTAAAACCTCCAATTTTTAGTCCATGGTATATTAATTCATAATGTGAATCAAACCCCCAAAAACCATTAAAATTTTCTATTTCACAGAATCTTCCGGAGGCTGATAACCTTTTACAAATGATATAAAGTAAGTGCATTAAAATAATTGCAAAAATATGGAGCTTGAAGGGAAATACTTAAAGCTCAAAGCAAAAGGAAGATTAATACAATAAAGTAAATACAATTTTACAATGAAATGACAAGAAAATAAACACTTCGTAGCAGAGAAATCTTATATATCGAGCTCCTTTTGACTCCCTTTTATTGCTCTCCAAATGACCATGGATAACACAATTCCTAATGCATCGGATACATGATTATTTCCACCATGTGATTATCTCTCTCTTTCTCTCTCTCTCTCTATATATACACACACACACACACAACTCTTTTTGACCATGTAATTGTATTTCAGGTACTGCTCATGTTACTGATGACTTCAGTTCGAGACCCAGGTATTGTACCACGAGCTTTGCATCCACCAGAAGAAGATTTCAATTATGATACTTCAACTCGTAATGACTTTGGTGGGAGACACACACCTAGTCTAACATTTCCACGCATAAAAGAAGTAACTGTTAATGGAATGACTGTGAAGGTTAAATATTGTGATACTTGCATGATCTATCGGCCTCCTCGTTGTTCTCATTGCTCAATATGCAATAATTGTGTGGAACGTTTTGACCATCATTGCCCCTGGGTTGGCCAATGCATTGGGCAGGTTTGTTTCTTGAATTGCTTTAATCCTCTTGATTGATAAAATTTCATCCTACAAATTCTTGTATTTCTGGTCTGAGTTGTGTATTTGATGACATTTTAGTACCTTTTATCATCCCTTCAAATGGTGTCAAAGAATGTTGATACTGGGACTATCTCACTGATATTGTTATGTTTAAGAAGGGAACAAATGATTCATTTTTTGCCTTCATGATTGGCAGCTACCCTGTTCATTTGCAGTCATTGTTGTATGTGTCTTTCTTCACTCAAATGTATGATGCAAAGCTAATCCTAATGAGTGAAAAATCACAATTTTGATAGTTATACTTGCTCAAAGTTAAGAAGGGGAGCCTTGGCGCAAAGTTGTTGCCATGTGACCGGGAGGTCATGGGTTCGAGTCTCGGAAATAACCTCTTGCAAAGCGGGTAAAGCTGTGTACAATAGACCCTTCCCCAAGACTCCGCATCGGCGAGAGCTTCGTGCACCGGGTTGCCTTTTTTTTTTTTCTACTTGCTCAAAGTTGTTCTAAAATGGGTCTATTCAAACTGCACTGTTGTTAGTTCTTTATTGCTCTTAAATTTTATTAGCACAGTTTAGTAATAGAAAAGAGTGTAATAGACATTGTCATTTTCAAATAATTCAGAACTAGTGAAAATTCAAACACTACTTTTTCCAACAAATTTCCTTTTTTTCCTCTGAATATTATGATCTACCATGTAAATGCTTGCACATTAATGATCTTGGCTCTTCAGCTAGTGCATAATTTTTTATTTCTAACACAATAGTCTAACTTATCAAGATACTAAATGTTAGTTTGGTGCAGACAAATCCCGTCAAGACTCTTCTGACATCACGGTTTACCTGAATAATCCTGTTTGAAGATTTCAGATCTTTATAACAATAGCCATTCTGCATTTAATCATTCTGTTGGCTTCCAGCTAAGTTAGATGTAAATTCAGTCCAATTTCTCAGAAAGCCAGACTGTTGGATTAAATTCATCAACTAGATGGGTGTCCTGTAAGCAAAATGAATTTACTTAGGATCTTCACCTTTTTAGAGAAGGCTAATCTGTTATCCAAGCTGTCTATATACAACCTATGTTTAGTTACTTGAAACCAAATGTTTGCTAGTCTTTTGTGTGAATATGATTTGAAAAATAAAAGCTTAATTTTTTTAGATCTTGATAAAACTCATTAGATTTGAGAGAGTGATATTTAAACATATCTAGAATGGTATCAAAGTGATTGTACCGAACTTCAAGTTTAAATTGTACCATTTTATAATAGCTTTAACATCTAGGATAAATGATCACCTGTTCTAGCTTATCATGGTTATCAAAGTGATGAGTTCAAATCTTGTAACTCAAATTAAACTAGTTTTTCCATAAGTTGTGAATGCGATAGAAACATAAAATTGTACCATTGGCTAGCCACTTAAGCTTTTGAGTAAGTGGGCATCTCATTGAATTTCAATGATAATGTTCTAACTCCAGTCAGCTCTAAAAAAATCAATATAACAGGTCAAATTAGCGAGCCATTGTATACATGATTATTGATTAAACATATTCCCTTGAAGGCCCTATTTATTGAGCCAATTCCTAATTCCTAAACCTCCAGTGTTCTTGTCCTCCTGGTTTTCTCAGGACTCTGTGTCTGTGCAAAACCTTCTAAAGGTGATAGTGGATCTGTAGATTCCAGTGCATGCTTTCGGGTCAGAGTTGTTCATAGTTGATGCCCTATGTAAAATGACTACTAATGTCACGGTCTTTTTCCTTCCTTCTCTGGCAAAAATGCCTATGCATGATTCCCACTAGTGTTGATCATATGGAACTTGCAATTTGACTTTAGTGTTGACCTTTTTCTCATCATGATCAATATTCTTTTCTGGGTTCATATGCTTTTCTGCTGCAAAATTTTATTACAGTTATTTTCTTTATCATGATATTTTGTGGTTTTCCTATCACCTAAGCCAAGTCTTGAACTTATATGTTCATTTGCCTTTTTTTTTAAATATTTTTCATATCAGTTAAATATATAAAATTTGTATCTGTAGACATGCTTATGTTAATGCTTTGTCCTTTTGCAGCGCAATTACCGCTACTTTTTCCTCTTTGTCTCTTCGTCAACTCTTCTTTGCATATATGTATTTGCAATGAGTGCATTGTACATCAAGTTTTTGATGGATGAGGATTATCCTACAGTTTGGAAGGCAATGAAACAGTCTCCTGCATCAGTGGTGCTGATGATATATTGTTTTGTTTCTCTCTGGTTTGTTGGTGGTCTCACTGGATTTCATTTATACCTTATTGGCACCAATCAGGTTATTTTTCTATTCCCATCATCTTAGATTAGTGCCCTATATAAAGTGCCTGCCATTTTTCAGTTAGTTGGTGACAATAAACGTTTAAGGTTTTCCCACTGTATTCCAATTTCTTTTCAAAGATTATTGATGTTATTTTGTTTGCTAGAAATACAGAACAATTAGTAATATTTTGTTCCCTCGTTGATGAAACTTTTTCAGTACATTTGAGGTCTGCAACTATCCTACTGATTCATTTTTTAAAAAGTTGTTTTAATAGTCAATTCATCCTCTGTATAAATAGGATGTATCCTTGGTTAAGCACGGCTCACTTTGCTTAGGTAAATGTAACAGGAAACAGTACAATCACTTTGCTTTTAGTTGAACTAACAAACATTGCTAATGGAAAATTTTTTTCTTCCCACATTGTTTTGAATGAATGTTAGTGTTCTTATTTCCAACTGCATTTCGCCAATTCTCCATGGTCATAAAGAATTATGTTCTGCAGACAACCTATGAAAACTTTCGCTACAGAGCTGACAACAGGGTTAGTGCCTATGACCGAGGATGTTTGAACAACTTTGCAGAAGTACTCTGCACAAAGATTAAACCTTCTCAAAACAGTTTTAGAGCTTATGTACAAGAAGAATCAGCAAGACCTCACCCAGTTAATCGCCCAAGGAATGTGGAAGAAGAACCTGCTAGTAGTCCACGTGTAAAAGTCGAAGATGATCATGACATTGGTGGGGACCTCTTGAAAATCTCTGGGCGACGCAATTACGAAGAAGTCGATGTGGAAATGGGCAGTAGGGATAGCAATGAGTTGCATGGTGTCCTCTCAGAGTCCGAGTTCATGAAGAGCGAAGTGAAGAGCTCAAGCCGTGGTAGGAGAAGTGGGAGTTGGGATCTCACTCCAGCGGTGATAGCTGCTAGCTCTTCAGTAGCTGAAGTTGAAATTCCGATTCAAAACACACTGCAGCAGTGAAGCATGCATCTATTCACATCTCACAAACAGTTAATGTATTCCTGAAGGAGAACAATCACGTGAAATTAGAAGTAAGATTAGCAAGGTAACTGCAGCTTGACTTTATCTCCCAGGTTCATGAAGCTTTATTTTCCTTGCCTTATGACTATCTAGTTTTATGTGGTTTGGTCGGTGGTGCTAAAGTGAAAAGAACCAAAATTGTTGACGCTGTAGCCTATTTGTTCAGTGTGTTATTTATCGATCATTTGATTCTTAGTTAAGATTCTTTCTGTAATCAACCGCTTCCGGATGTGCAGAATGTTAGATAGTCTTATTTAACTTGCACACTGCTATACTTACATGAGTTAGGTTTAGTTTCTATTTTCTTAACATGATATAAACAAACAAAACAGAACTATTCAAACACTATTTTTCACATTCGATACCATAAATAAAATTTAGAAATATATTTCCTCACTTCTTCTATATTAACGTTGACATGTGTTTCTATAAATCTCTGGTTCTGCATATGATGATACTCCTTGCTTTGTTGACTGTAGACCTAATCATTGTTTTTTGCTATGGAGGACATACAAAGAAGTCGCATCGCCTAATGAGTATTATGTTGCAGGTAAAACTATCTTTTTTTCTAATGGCCAAGCTCAAAAGTCAATTTATTTAGTGTGAATTTGACATTATTTGTTGGCTGACAGGTTTAATATTACTACTCTGTGAATGTGCCTCGTTTTTTTTAAAAGTTAGAAATATATGACGCAGTTGGTTTATGGAAGAGATTAAGGAATATAGTAGAAGAATAGCGATAAAATTCTTAATTGACAGAATGTAATAAACATAATAAATATTTTTTTTTTGAGTTTTATTTGCATCAGTTACTTGATCAATTTGTCGCTTGCTAGCTTTGGTTGACTTGCCCACGTCACGTGATTGACTTTATTAGTGTGATTGGAACAAGCCAACTCACTTAACTCCACCTGATCAGCCTAACTTATCTGTATTGCTTGACCGGTTTGCATTGTTTGACCCAGTCGACTTATCCCTCTTCAATTGATTTGACCCACCCAAAGTGTTTGACGTACACATTTGCTCAAATGATTGGGCCTATGCTCTTACAGCTCATCTGACCCACCCAATTCGTTTGACTTATCCATTTGAACCGATTGGCCCATGTGCATTGTTTGTATGATTTGAAGTATGAAATTAAAATAAATAAATAAATAAATAAAATTTACATATATTGAAGATTATTTTTATCTCTTTATAAAGAGAGAACAGATCTACATCAGCTAACTTGGTTAAATCAATTACAGTCAATTTCACCTAACGTATTCTAGAAAATTATTCATAATAAATACAGTCGTACAATGCTCCCCTCTCAAATTAGTGTGTATGTCAAGAATGTCAAATTTGTTGACAAAAAATAAATAAAAAGTGGACGGGCGGTTGGCTTAGGTAAACCAAGAAGATCATCGAATATGGAAAATTACTATAGCATTATTGGACCAGATTTATTTATTTATTTATTATTATTTTTAATGATTTTACAATCTGCTTAATCTGATTTTACAATCCGATTAATCTTGAGACAGATGATTCGATCTCACATTTTGTCTACTAGGTAAATTCAGGAAGCATGGCTCCTTATGTTGTGCCTCAGCTTCACGAACAGTGTGCATTATGACAATCGATCTCAAACAATTGCTTGATATAATTATGATTGATTAGGTTTGTTGCAACTTGGAGTACTGTTGGCTTTACTGTCACAAAACAATTTGTCGATTGTGAATTCTCTACTTGCAAGTCATCCAACAATATTTAAGCCATCTTATCTCACAAGTATTTAGGCCATGGTTCGATATTTTGAATTGCATGAGGATCTAAATATCGTCATTTGTTTCTTGGTCTTTAGTGAAATAAGAGCTCAGGTGCAATAACCAATAACAAACTGTCTTGTGATTCAACAATGAACCTAATTTGTGTCAAAAAATTCCCTTGCAGAAATTAAAATTTCCTTTTGTTTGGAAGTACAATCCTTGCCTAAGTGCACTTATAAGGTATCAAAAAGTGATGGGCAGCCTCTAAATGTGTTTTTTTGCCCTTACATAAATTAACTAAGAATGTAAACTGAATAAGTTATCTTTGACCTAATAACAGTGAGAGAAATAAATTGACCCACTAATCTTCTAAAGGGGACGGTTTTGTTGGCAATTTGAATGAAAACCATAAAAAGTGGATTGACATGGCTTTATTGTAAATGAAACATTAGTCCCATGTTAGGAGTTGGGTGACATTAACCCCACATTGATATTTTAGTAACATTTAGGTTGGTGTATAGTCACAAGAGCAGGCGCATAAGCAAATTCTTCCACCTTTGTTCCTCCATTTTTCCTCTGTCGTTCATTACGATTGAAGCATCACTCGGACTCGGAAAGTCCACTCACTAGTCCAATAAACGACTACCAAATCATCTCGACACTCAGCCAAGCTCGACCGACTTGGCCAAGTTGGCGCTTTCGGCAGTCAGGCAACTCGGGCAAGTCAGATTGGTACGTCATCCCTCAGCTTCCCACTTGGGCTCGAGAAGTACTCGATAATCACCCCGCGAAGTCCCTCTCAAGCTCGGACAACGTTGTAGTTTGGCCTAAACAACCTAGGCTGTCAGTTTGAGAACAATCTTTGATAGATTGTGAAATATCTTCCTATAGGTTCTACCATTGTGAGTAGGTTAACATTTTCTTCCATATATATCGATAAAGATTTGATCCCAATCAAGTCCGTTTCATCTAAATTATCAAGCGTTTACTTTTGTTGTGATATGGAAATGTCATTGGTAGAAGGGGCAACTTCAATATGAAAAAGAAGACAAATATGATAAATATGGGTATAAACAACGGAGAGAAAGACTAAAAAAGATTTGAATAATAAAATAAGATAAATTTTATTTAAATATAGATGATGATATAATTGCTAGGGGATAAATACTAATAATATAGAAAGATCTATATAATTGATCTCACTTAGTGGGATAAATTTTAATTGTTGGTTGTTGTTGTATTAGACTTTTAAAACATCTCATATGCTATAGGCTTATGGTAGGCTAAAATTAATAAAACATTATAGATAAATAGGTTAAGGTATTCAATCTAAACCTATTATGGATTCTTTCACATTCAAGCAATGCTTGATTTTAAGGTTTTCTTTATAAAGGAAGTTTAGACATGAAAGATTATCAACTTTTACATCTCTATGGATTCTGGTTATTAAATTTTCTTAATGATTTAAAATAAGATTGGATTTTATCTATGGTGAAATTTTCAAACGATATGCTAATTTTATCAAAATTAATCATCGGAATCATTGCCAAACTTGTGTTTTCATTTTTGTTGTTCAATCAACTCCAATTAGCTCTAGTGTCATTCATTTTTTTAGTTGACATCAAATATCTAACTTACGTGGATTAATTCTAGGAGTGATTGGTCTGATCCTATGAAAATTTTCCACCGGCCACTCATGAAAAAATGACAAAACTATATGTTATTTATTTATTCATTTTGGTCAAACAATCCTCCCCTATTAATAATTTTTGTGAGCCAAAGTTGAACCAACTATTTCTCCTCCCTTTATTTTTGTCAAACCTTGCCATGAAGATCCGACAGGCTCAAGGGGAAAAACAGAGCTACAAGTTTGAACTCTTGTAAATTATATGGGGCCATGAATTTAAGATCTGACAGTCTAAAATTCTAACTTTGACCTATCTCTTTGGCTTAAAGAAAGAATAAAATGTGTGATGACCATCAATCACCATGCTTGCAGTTTCAGACAGATTGCCCTGCATGGAAATGGCACAGAGCAGTGGTCAAAGGGGGCATGGGCAGGAGCTGGCTATCTGACCAAAGCTTGAAATTTGTCAACAAGTTTGAAAATCATGGCAGTGATGCATTGGAATGAGGCCCAGGAGCAAGGGGAGTGTTGTCGCATTCTTTGAGGTCTAGGGTTTAAAGTTTGAGGTTAGGGTTTAGGCCATGTCTCTCTTCTGCCATGCCTATGAATGAATAAGTCGCAGGTTGGAACTGCTGAGTCAAAAACAACAGACGATCCGTTCATGTGACAGTGTCCTGGAGCCAGGACAATGTGAGCAGTTATTGGTAAACTAAGTAGCATTGAACATAGACAAAGTGACATCACGATTTTTAGAATTTGTGTTGAAGTTCATGTTTCTGGTTTTGATCATTTACATCCTGAAGAGTGGGTTTTCATTAAGATAATAAGATTGGTTTAGGGTTTAAGGTTTGATCTATCCAGTGTAATGCATATCAAATAATGAATAATGAGAATGTAATGGATTCACTAATTCACTTCTTTAAACAAGGTAATTGAGCAAGCCTTCATGATATGTCAAAAAACTTGTTGCTTGTGTATTTCACTATGATCTGGGCTATAGAGCCACTCAGTCTAACCTACCTTGATTCTCCATGATTGATTTGAGATTTTGCCCTAAATAATCGAAACCCTCTTGCTAATCCAAGCACAGACAGAGTGACCTAGCTCAAAATCAATCTAGGCAATCCCTTGTTGCTAGAGATTTTCTAGCAAGTGATACATGATATAAAGATTATTTATAGATCCCATCTAGAAACAATCATTGTCTTTTCCTCTGACAAGGTATTAAATGAAATATAAAATTAGCTAACCCTATGGATAAATGTCTATGGATCACAAATGTCTTTGGTTTACTCACCAATGCTTTTATTTTTAATGAGAAATGATTTACAGAAAGAAAAAAAATTCAAAGAAATGTTTAAAGAAAGACACATGAAGTGATGAGACCCATAAAAGTGAAATGGTGGGCCCCATCACTATGTGTCTTTCCTTGAGAATTTCCTTGAGCTTTTTCTTTAAATGTATCATAGCTCTTTTAGAAATTAGATGGGTCTTTCATAAAATCAAAATATGATGTGCTTTTGATAAATTAAAAAATTGAATGTGTCCTTATATAAAATAATAAAATTTCATTTTTGTTATCATATATATAATAAATATATGGGTTAAAATCTAATTTAGTCCCTCGTTTTTTGACATGTTCCCATTTTCATTCAGCATGTTTCATTTAACCCAATTTAATCCTCCAATTTTTGGCCGTTTTCCCAAATCTATCCTTCCGTCCAAATCGCAGTTAAATTTAACCGGACGACTTGTTTTACCGGTGGATTTGACCG
>JBAMIB010048004.1:0-15628 GCA_037177415.1 Kaempferia rotunda
ATTTAAAATTATGGTTATAAGTTAAAATGTATTACAATGAGTAAACTGTAAAAAAAACATCATATTTGCACCGTGTCTTAATAATTCCACTTAATTGAATGAATCATATTATCTGGTTTTATATTGCAGAGTAAATCTACCTCAACTTTTTCCATCTCTAATATTGGTGACGAAAATGATATTTTGATGTACAGATTGGGTTCTGCCGATAATAAACATCAGAGTATGTTGTGAAATGATAATATTTTATTTAATTAGTTCTAAGCTCGACAAAAGATCTACTAGAAATTTTAAGTTAGGATAGATAAAATTAGTAAGAATAAAAAATCCTTTTAGGAGTGATGGGTCACAGGGTCAGAATCGATTGATTGAAATTGGATTATATTCATGTTTCTTTGCCCTCCAATTCAATTGGATTGGATTATATTCATGTTTCTTTACCCTCCAATTGAATTGATTAAAGTTTGTTACCCAGTCAGTGAATAATTTAATTTATTTTTGAGATATCATCTTTCTACCCGACAGGATCTCGAACATTCAGGTCCCGACATTTATCGGGTACGGGATCGAGAGAAAAAAAGATTACCAATTTTTATCGGGACGGGAATTAGATAAGATGGTTACGGAACAGATCTCTACCCGATTCCACCCCTACAATTAGGTCCCAACACATACTTGTTCATAGAGTACAGGCATTTAGAATATGAACAGGCATTC
Organism: Kaempferia rotunda; assembly: GCA_037177415.1. NCBI lineage: Eukaryota > Viridiplantae > Streptophyta > Magnoliopsida > Zingiberales > Zingiberaceae > Kaempferia > Kaempferia rotunda. The sequence continues at coordinate 718 of JBAMIB010048004.1, forward strand.
AGAAATCACACTAGTTTTTATCTGTGATACAAGGAACCAAACCAGGAGAAAACATGAGTTTGATCAAAGGTGAGGGTCATCTTCAAATGCTGCTGTACACAATCTTTTTTTAGCTTGTGATAACATAAAATGGTGACAGATCTTCAAAAGACCAATGACGGCCGCTCATCGACAAGTAATAGATAGAAATGGCTATGCACAATGGATTTCATTCAATAGCATGGCTTTCATTGCGAACAAGAAAATCTGTAACCCACCTTAAGCAGACGGTGCAACCTCCAAATGGTCAACTCCTGAAACAATAACATTAACTTTCACGAAGAAAATGTGGGTAATCCTCTCCTCAGCTCTGGCTGTGTAAGTTGGCAACAGCTGCCATATCCAATCTCCATCTGTACAGCTGCCATATATAGCTAGTCCATCAAAATGAGACTGCAAGAATCGTAGCCACCAGGAAAGATCGAGTCAGTCACGGCAACAACAAAACCATATCTCAGCACAATCACTTTAGCTGGGTGCAAAGAATGTAACCCATCACTCTCTAGAAACCACTGCAGCTCAGCCATTGTAGTGTGGTTTCAGGTTTGCTGAGTTCTGATTTTGCTGCGGAGGAGGCTGTGGTGTTTGAGGTTGAACATTGTAATGCGGGAAAGGCTGTGAATATAGTGGATTTAGAAGGCCCTGGAAAAAAGGTAAAAAATTGCGGTTAGATTTTCAATCAGCATGAGCAAATATTAAAAAAACTCAAATGTTCAACTTATAAATTCTCAATTGAACCTGCGATTGAAGAGAACCAGGTCCAGCTATTCCAAAATGGCTCTGAGAAGATTCCTCTTGTGAGGGATCATTAAATCCTGCTTGAGTAAATAGACCTTGTGTTCCATGAGGCATATACTCCTGTTAAATTTCACAATAACTTTGTCAGCATATGAGAAGCGACAAACATCCACAGGGGCAGGAGCTAACAGAATATATGTGCACATAATTAGAAGATCAAGTCATAATCAACCTGGAAAACATAATCATGACCAGTTCCCAAATGTGAATACCCTGTTTGGGTATTCTGGTTCATGTAATTTCCGGGATATCCAGCCTGAGGTCCTTGAGTGGCATAATCAAGGGCGTATCCACTCCGAGAAGCCTATTAAGAAGGGGCAAAACATCTATTCAAGATACACCAGCAACAATGGAATAAATTATAACAAAAGCAATATACACAAAATCTGCTGCAAATGAGAATGCGTTGCCAATACAATAAGAACGCCATCAAGCATATACAAGAATGCAAAATGGATGTAAAAGAAACTGCACATGAGAAGGAATTGCCACTGCACGATTAGGCTACAAATAAAAGAAAGCCATTATGAAACTAATACCTAGTTAAAATAAAAAAAATATCAAATGTAAATTGTCATGCTTGCCAAAAGCAGTAAAGTGATAAAAAAACCTGTGTAGAAAAATCAGCCACATTATAAGCAATGTGTGATCCTTGGCTTTTGAAGTCATCATCAAGAAATTCCTGCAACTCATGAATGCTCAAGATTAACAATCAAGCAGCAGAAACAAACAAACAAACAATTCATAAGCATCAAAGTACCTGAGACATGCTGCCAATAGAAAGTCCATCACGAAATGTTTGGCTGAGCCCTTGAACTGGCATCTGATGACAATAAAGATAGAACATTGAGAACAGTAACCGAATGAATGGAAGATACAAGTAATAGATAAACCTAACCTGAGTCATTAATCCAGTTTGTGATGCTGGAGCCCCAATAGAGGGCTGACTGCTAGGGTTGTCCAATGGAGGGAAGTTAAAAACAGAGCCAATACCAGTCAAAGATTGGGAACTTTGTTGATGAGGTAGGTGACCCCCAATAGGACCACCAGCATTACCACGACCAGCCCCAAAACCCCTATTGCCAGGCTGTGGGACCTGTGGAATAGCTCCTACAGGTCCATGAACAGCACCACGAGTTGGAATAGCATATGGCTGAGAATGAGGACCTCCTGGAAATGATGGTACAGGAACGCGAGGCAATGGATAGCCAGCTGGGTGCATGCCAGGTTTAGGATTACCATTTGGTGGACCAAATGGAACATAAGAATGTCCTGGTTTGGAGCATCTAAAATTAAATACTCATGGACAAAATGGTATCTCAAATCAAAAGCACAGTATATCTGATTGTAGACACTGCTACTAGTTAACTATGCTAAAACACAAAAAAATTGATAGATATACTCAGTGAATATAACGTATTTTAGTACTGTCAGTGTCATAATTTTCTAAAAATATTTTGTTCTGGCAATAACCTCAAAATAATACCTTTACCACGCCCACCTCTCTTGTCAGAAAGTGGGACTGACGAACCAACAGAACCAATGTTATCACCATGAACAATCCCTGGGCCAACCCCATAATAGTCTGCTACCATAAATCTGTACATTATTACCAAACACAAAAACATTACACAGAGTACACAGAAAAGGCATTACAGTTATTTGTGCAAAAATTCAATAAACCTTTAATTTTTGGCTTTTGAAATTGCACCATACTCTGCAGCTTCAAGTTGTTCAGTGGTCCTTCTACAAGGCATTCATGCTCCTAGACATGAAGCAAGCAATAAATAAGAATCAACAGGCTCCTAGGTAATAAAAAAGGGCACATAAACTTATGTATTATCCCAAAAATGATCCATACTTCAATCCTTCACGCATCCAATCCTGATACTAATTTTGATAACTACGATCTAAACAAGCACCATTTGAAATTGAATGATGAAAATATACTAAAATACATTGAATTACTCTATTAGAATAGAAGGAAACATGATTAACCATATGAACAATATTCAATCCCATGTATTAGTTAAATTACCACAAGAAAGAAGAACTGAAGGATGAAACTAGTGGCTAGAGTGAAACCAAATGAAGAGTGAGAGAAGTGCACACAGATGGACAAAGAGTAAATAATTTGACTGTAGAAAAGCAAAATCTCATTAGGTTCAATTGGAGAAGAAGACAATCCTCCAAAGAAGTTAGGAGAAGAGAACCTAGTTCTACATATGAGAGAAAGAAGAACAATAATTGAATTTAAACTCACATATCTCTATCAATTGCATCAATGAACAAGTGTGTCAGTACTCATGCAAATTAACAGTAATACATATACAGTAATTCTTAACATTCACACGTGTCATATTGAAGCACAAACCACTGAATTACTACTGTTTATGCACCATACACAAAAAATGTGATGTGAGCATAGCAGGGAGAATGTGTGCAAAACCATTTCATGTGAAAGAATTCTTTAGCTACAACAAAAATACAAAAATAGCAGACTGAGCTTATTATCACTTTTCCAATTCCTTTTCAAAGAAAGACATCTATTTCTTGAAAATTGCTACCAAACACGTTTTCAGAAACAATTTTCATTTTCTTTAAAACAAGGAAATGGAAAACTGGTAAAGGTATTTTCAAAGCAAACACATCATAACGTACTTAACCAATTAACCATTAAAATGCATTTTTTCTGATGACTCAGAATGAACAGAAAGACAATAGCTCACGTCAGAACTTGAAAAAAAAAAAACTAGTTAAAAGAAAAAAATATTAAGCGATATTAATCACACAAAATTATAATAGCCAGTGTGACAATACAAAATGATAAATCAAACAGAAAAACATACCTTGTAATGCGTCAATAAACCATTCCAAAGAGGTTGTTTGCTTAGAACCTTGGGATTCCCAAGGATGACAATCCCATAACGAGCCCGAGTTAACGCAACATTTAACCTACGTGGATCATTAAGAAATCCAATACCCTAGAAATACAAGTAAAAAGTAAGTTCCAAATCCAGAAAAATTTTCCACAAAAAAAAAGTGATCAAACTTAAAATAATTTTTACAATTTTATGATGTCATCGTAATGCAAACATAGCAGCAGCTTTAATAAATCACAATAAACTCCTTAGCTTCCATAGTGGTTTCTCTTCAGTTCACTTCTCTACTAGCTTCCATGGTGGTTTCTCTTTAGTTCCTCCTCCACTACTTTCTCTTTGTGTACATCATGTGTTTTCTTTTTTTTTTAAAAACTATTAAAGCTCATATCACAATCTCTTGCATTTTATCAACTAATTTTTTCCTTGCCCTAACTAACTTCACTTGGAAAAGGAACTCCCCCTACTTCTGTTGACCCTTCCCAATGTTACGTTTTTATGATCTCCACAGTGAATAACTCTGATAAAACATTTCTCTTTGACTTGTAGAGCCTTCCCATCTCAATCTTAAGGTCAAAGTTGAATCAAGGAAATGTACTAAACAAATAAGTGTCACAGCCTTGGTCAACTTCCAATCCTTTTTCACAACTTATTTTGTCTTCATTAATTGGTACTTGAATTATGGTGATACAGAAACAAATCCCTGCACAACTTCCCATGCCAATGAAAAAAAACAGCATATGTCTTTCAACAGACATACTGTTAAAGAGACATATCCCCATTATTATCAAACCATGCAAGTTGAAGTAGGCTAGTTAAAGAGGCAAAATTTGCTGAACTTACTCTTGAACTTCTACCGTTATCCATACATAGTTTGATGGATTCGTACATAGCATTTGTCATTGTTTGAAGTTGACTAGCAACCTAATGCAACAATCCACCTCTTTTATTCAAGCTTGGAACCGGCTATGGCGGAATTTATTCGCCATGGGCAGAATTATTTCATTGTAAAAGAAAGAAACCCTTAAATGGTAAATGCAAAAATCTTGTCTCTGACTATGATGTGGGCTCTGAAGAAAAAAAGACTTCGTTGCCTTAAAATGCCAACTGCTTGAAATCCAGGAACATGCATGATGGATGTCTACCACACATGGTTGATTATTGGGACTAGGGCTGTAAACGAGCCGAGCCGAGCTCGAGCCAGCCTAGGCTCAAGCTCGGCTCGACTCAAACTCGAGCTCAATATTTAATTATGGGCTCGAGCTCGATTTTTTTATTTTTTTTTATATTTTTAATAAATTAATTAATATATTATATATTATAAAAATATATATTATTATTGGCTCATTTGGCTCGACGAGCTACCGAGCCCGTAATTAATTAGGCTCAAGCTCGGCTCGATTTCTAATCAAGTCGACTCGAGCTCGGCTCAAGCTTGGTCAACTTCGAGCTTGAGTCAAGTTTTAAGTTTTAACCGAGGTGCTCGCGAGCGGTTCATAAGCTGCTTGGCTCATTTGCACCCCTAATTGGGACAAGATGTCTTATATAAAGTAAAAGAGACCATTTGCAATTCATATTGTCATTGAAGACAACAACAGCTACAATGGAATCCAGTATCCTCTTTAAAAAGGTCAATCTACATCAAAATCCTTTATAATAGGGAATTTATCAACTGTCTTAATAAAGCATGTTATAATACTGAGAGAAAGTCCATTCGTCAAAAGCAGAAAAAGACATGCCTGATGCTCATTGCTTCTCACACAAGACAAAATAATGTAATCCTTCTCTCTGCCTTGAAAGGAATCAACACTAGCAACCTGAAAGACTTAAATTTGACACCAAAACAATGAAAAATACAACAGCCTATTTGATTAACTAAGATTGACACCAACCTCAATTTCCTTGTAAAGCTGTTGTCTAAGGGCACCATTCCTGGACATATAATTCACAATATATGCCCGTTGTCCCTCATATGGTGTGATAACTCCTATCTGCATCATTCAGCCAAAAGATCAGAGAACAGATAAGACTATTTTCTAAAGTAATGAATACAATACCTGACTAGGTATGACACCACTTCTAAGAAAGGTAGTGACTATTTTCTCTACATTTGCAGCCTCAGTTCTATTGAGATAAGATGTTCCACTGGCACTAATTTCTTCTTGTCCCATCTAAAAAAAGAAGAAGAAGAAAAAAGAGAAGATCTTAGCTTACAGACAAAGATAACAGAATTGGTTTCCGTACAGAATCAAACAAGAGATAAAATTAAACAAGAAATATTACATATATAATACTCATATAAGCAGGATTGTATAACAGTACAAGTTAGGCAGGTCACAGATCACACACACAGAGGAAATCTTAGCATACAAATAAATATAACAGACACTATTGATTTTTCAGAATATACAAAATCAAATAAGAAAAAGTTTTAACTGAATGGATGAACCAAAGTAGATAACTACAGATGAATGATACCTGCACATAGAAGAACATAGGGCGGTTGGGAACAGGCCAAGGAAAATCGATCCCAGTTGATTGCCTCTCATTGATTGTCACACCATTCTGAAGTGTGCCTTCATAGAAGCTGTTAGAAGGGAATTCAGAGAGGCAAGGGTGCATTCTGTATTGGACCTGCAATTAAATAATAACAATGCAATCACAGACAAATTTCAAACGACATTTGGAATGAAAAACATTACTTTTCAAACAATGACCCAAAATCCCCTTTTTCCTTTTTATTAGTGCTAGCTGTAATTTGTAAATTCTCCTAATCTTTAGAAGATAACTCATACATGTCAAAGATCACAAAAACAAAATCTGTTGGATATTGATGATGTCGTTTCAAAATTATTTTCTTCCAAATCACACAAAAGTTAATCTAGCCAAAAAATAATGAATGAAGGGAAATAAAGTTATGCCGTGATTTAACTCAAGTGACAGAAAACTTGAAGAAAATTTGATTTCTACGCCATAGAAAACTTCGTGAGAATTTCAATTCCCACCAATGCAAGCTTCAGTATATATTAAATAAATTTACAAAAAAATTTTGTCTAATCTCCAAGTTGTCTTGTCAAAAAGTAATATATAAAAACAACCAGGACAGCAAAATTCAATGATTAAATTCACCTACCAATAACACTTCAACTTTCATTTACGAGAATAAAATGTGAACAACCATCAATAGGCATAGTTTGTAAACTACAAGATCATTGCAACAAATTTAATTCAAGAAGTCCATGAAAATAGCTTTTGATAAAACATCCCCATACATAAAACATATTGAATAAAGCAAGCAAAACAATTTTCAGCAACAAACAAGAATAATAGTTCTAAAGCTCCTCAACAACATAACTTTTAAGTTACTACCTCGGGTGAATAATGATAAATGAAAAAGGTGCAAATCACCTGTAACCTAAATGGTTTGTGTCCCAGAAGAACAAGCCGCTCAAAGAGTGACTGTGCCAACCCAGCACGGGCTGCCTTCTTACACATGATAACTGGACCAAGTTGGCAATGATCTCCAACAAGTATAACCTGTTGTTGTGAGAGAGCAGTTCCTCAGCAAATAAATCACATAAACATCAAGGCATAATAACCAAAGGCTCCAAATTCAGCTACCTGTTTGACACCTAAAACTAATGGAATAAGACACTCAGGCTCCGTTGCCTGTGTAGATTCATCAATAAGAACCTGAAACGAAATCAATAAAACAAAGTTAAAATAAGGATGAAGAAACATGTATAGAGCATAGAAATGAAAGAATGCCAACAACTGAAGGTTACATCATAATGATAGTATCAAGAAGGAACAGTAGTGTTTTAATATAGATCTAAATTCTAGCACATTAAAAAAAAAACCTGGCGAAATCTGAAATTGTCAAGGCGGGGATCTCCAGCTCCAACACATGTACAACAGATAACATCAGCACTTTGCAATATCTCCCTTTCAGTAGCCCGTTTTAGTGCCTTAAATTTTTTTTCATCACTGCTTGATAATTCACCTGTAAAATTACAGAAATACACAATCTCAAGTAAGAGTGTAAGACATTGAAAAACATGTAAATAATAATCAGTCTTGCCAAGAAACCCTAGCAAACAGAAATATCGAAGAATAAATTGAGTGAAGAATGAAAAAATTAATTCTACCAACCAATAATGCCAAAATTCCTTCAATAAGGTGATTAAACTTCAAAATGAAGAAGCTCTAGAAAAATAAGAGAAAGAAAGAATTTATAAATTAATATATCCAAGTGATTTGGTGGTTATGTAGAGAAATTACAATCTGGAATGGCAAAATTTCTCTCTCGTGAAACATAGCACATTCTAGAAGAGCGTGTTTTAAGACAATGATTCTTGGACAATGAATATGTAACAGTTAGATAGAGAAAATTGTGAAGAAAGTGATGAAGAAAATATTAAAATTAGAAATTCATCACCATAAGAAATTCCATGTTAATGAAATTACAATGTTGTACATACCTTGTTCATCCTTTAGCAACTGCAGCTTATGAAGTTCACTTTTTTCAGATGTATCAAGGTGTCGGACCTAAGACATTATATTCTACACATGTTAAGATCTAAAGAATCTATGGTAAATGGAGAAACAAAGAGAATTACACTTCTCAACATACCTGATAATGAAGTGTCAGATGCTCAACAGGAGACATGACTGCTTCTCTTGATTTAGCACAAAGCCTGACAACCTGAGTATTTCCAGGAGTATTAATATGATAGATAAATCCCATAACAAAGCTCCTTAATAAACTTACAATTTACATAGAAAATGCAAAACAGAGGTATCTAACTAGTTTAATTGTGCTACAAATAAAAGATGCAGTGCTCAAGTTTTAATTTCTTAAAAAAAATAAGCCTTCATCTATTCCTGCCAAGTAGTAGCACTCATGTGGCATCCCATATATGTTAATTTGATATTAGAAGCACTAGATTTTTACAAACGTTTGAAATTTTCAACCAATACTAATTAAGTCCAAGAGAGATCAGTCAAGTAGCAGGATTGACTATAAAACGTGGCTCTGCATGAGGACCTGCCAAATGACAATGACAGAACATATGACCAAGAAAAATATGGGAAGAGACAAGTGAATGTATTGCACATCATGTTTTACAATATCTCACATATTATCTTTCTTTCACGTTGTCATATAGGCAAAGGGGTTAGATTGTGATTGCTTATTAATGTTAACAAGATAATCTACAAAATAAAATACTTCTAGTAAACACAATTGTATAAATCTCACCCATATTCTTTCCATATACTATGTTGCACAGAAATAGAGCAATAATCTTCTAATGAAAAAAACATGCATCTTCATAATCATGTTTAGTACCAGAATTTGTGATGGGATTTTTGTTTGGAAGATATGTTCCATCTTGCCCCCACGGGCTGGAACAGATGATTATTGATTAATGAAGTGGTGTTGCCTTATCTGGGTCAATTTCCAACAGGCGCGGAGGCGGGGTGAGCGTTATCACCTTTTGCCACATATGTTTAGCACCATAACATACTATGGTCAAGATGCAAAGAACCACAAAAAAATCAAAATCTTATAACAGAATCACACACATTAATCTAATTGCACAGCATAGAACCTACAATATCACCCTCGAGGCCTAGAGGTAAAGAACCAATATTAGAAATTGAAAGCAAGATACATTGACAGCACAGCAGAAATTTAAACTCTAATCTATTGTAAAACATGTAATGAAAATTAAACTAGATTTTCCTGAAAATAATAGACCAGACATGTATGTCAAGATATGGTGTGAAGAATGAATTTCCATACCTTCAATCCGGTGGAACTTATCTTATCTGCCAGTTGGTCAACAGCCACATTACTTGGAGCACATACTAAGACCTAAAACAAAATGAATTCTAAATGTTCTCCTAGCATAAACAACACGTTAAACATACTCATTTACCTGTCCTTGCCCTTGTTTAGCCATATGGTATACAATTGCTGCAGAAGTGACAGTCTTTCCTGTACCAGGTGGGCCCTGTATCAAACTTATTGGTTTCTGAAGGACACTCTTAACCGCAAAAACCTGTCCAAGGAAGGAAGCATTTAAACAAAATTTGACAAGAAACACAGAAGAATCTCAACATCGAACAACAACAACCATGTCTTATTCCACTAGGTGGGATCAGCTAATCTCAGCATAGATCATAATGCAAAATGAAGATATCAAATCCTATAACTGAAAAAAATGCAATAGGCAAGTGTGGTACAGTAAAACAAACTCCAGAACTAAGTTACAAATGAGTTCCCTAGTAGAAAGGCATTTACATTTCACAATTCCCTACAGTTAAGAGAAAAAGAGTAGCATACTTATTTCTAAATGCAGTACATAGTGTGGAGAATTTTGCCACAAAAGCTTCCTAAGAACTGCTTACTTCTATAAACCAACACATTGACCAGAAACTGCTCATATCCTTATTGTCACCATTGCATAAGAGAAAACAATAGCCTCCCATGTTCAAAACAAATCTACTACTTACTAACATTTCTAGCTGGTTGCTTTAACCTGTAAAATCAGCAAACATTACATTTCATCTTACAACTTGTGGAATAACTCAATTGACCCCTCTAGCAGTATAAGGATTAAAATCTTATTCCTTGGCAGTAGGTCAGTTGCTAACCAAAACGAGACGGTATCAGAGCCAACTGACATAATGTGTGTCACCATGAAGTAGTGCTGGTCGGCATAAGCCAAGTGGAGAGGGGCGAGGTGGAAGAAAGAAAAAAAGAGGACACAAAGGGAGACTAGCAACAATTCAATGATTAATTTCTCATTTTTCTCTCTCCTTTGAGTTGAAATTTCATTGGATGAATAAATAAGAAGAATGGTAGTTTAATTTACCTGGGATGCATTTAATTCAGGAAGCCCAGGCGCACCAAACCGTCGAGGTAGAGTATTTCGAACTATTTGTTGTTCAACTTCATGACCCAAGAGGTGATGATATATGTACCTGCATATGAAGGAAATAGATAATTTTAATTGCACTGCCCATTAATAAGGTTGTGACTTACACAAATAGATATTGCAGATATAGTATCAGGAAAAAGGTTTGGAGATAGTTCTTCAAACAGGAATTGTATCTAAGCATTATATCTTATTCAGGGGATGATATATGTATCTGTACAACAATGTATGATAAAAGTTCTGACACAAAATACAAAGGGAGAAAAGGTCAAAAATAGCTTTGCAAAACAAAAATAGCATCTGACCATTACATCTTATTTAACACTGAATAAGTGGATACTTTTACAGGTAATTCATGAACCATTTGTACATTACCGAGGAACAATATTCCAATATTATTAAAATGAGATCAATAGAGTCAATTGTAACATAAACTAAAATGCAACTTACCCACTGACACTCGTCTCATCCACTGCAAAAGTCTTCATAGCACCTTGCATTCGGTCAAAGCTAGTACTTTTCCAGACAAAGTCCACACTAAAGCCATGACTCAAATCAACAGGGACTCCCTGGCAAAAATAAAGATGGTATTAGCATGTTTCTCCAAGCAAAAGAGAATCTGATAAAAGAAGTAATTTGTTTAAACCTGGCTCGCACGAAGTTCAAGTGCAACCTCTTCTTGAGCAGTTAGCTTAATCTGCATACAACAACAACAAACTGCTATAATCCCAAACTATTTGGGATAGCTTAATCAACATAGAAAACATAAAAACCGAACAATTTTGAATGACCAAGTAATAGTGATCAAGATGTGTTCATCTGAGTCCATGAATTTGTGCACAAATAGTAAAAAACATAAACTCATGTATATCATCTATTTCATAATTCATGTATATAAATTACTAGCATACCACATGTCCAACAGATTGCCATGCAGGATGAGCTGTGTCACCGGAGTATCGCAGACGTAACTCATCTCCAGGAACAAGCCTGAGTTCATTATCTTCCTATGATAACATTATAAGAAATTCAGTAAAGGATTGGCAATAGAGGAAAACACAGTAAATGGCATTAAAACAATTTGTCAATTAACAGATAAATGTAAACAACATGAGACAACCTTAGGAAAGACGAAGTAGGCTACACGCTTCTTATTAAGGCCAACATCCCAGCGTACGCTAACATTGTCTTTGCTTTGTGATTCTTTCATCATCTACACAAATACAAATATTGCAAGTCATTAACATAATCAAACAAAAAGTGAGCATATTTATTAGAGTTTGGAGAAACAATTAAAACTTGGGACTAACATAGCTCGAAGACAACCATCAGAAACAACTAAAGTTGCATGAATTAGTTAGAAATATGTTATTATTGTGAAAGCCTATGTGCATAGCCACAGATATATTAACCAGAAGATCTTCAAACACTAAGTCAAATTGGTCAGAATATTCATGGTATCAAATAAGAGTGGCAAGAAGGAATAAAAACACCTAATTATAATTACTTAGCATATATGTTAGTTGGAAGAAGGTCAATTTTATCTAATTTAATAAAACTGTTTAAACTGCAAAATTAAAGCAAGTCCACATACCTTATCATAGTCGGCTTCAAGTTTTATCAGTGGAGCAAATACATTTTGGTACTGGAAAGCCAGGGGAAAAAATAAAATAAGAAAAGTACACTAAATCGACCCTACAGATTAGAAGCCCCAATACAGATTAAGCTAAAGAAACCCAGCAAACAATTAACCTCCGGACAGAAGCTAACCTGGTATGCATCTTCATACTTCAATGAAACAGGCTGTGGCTCATCATCAACTCCAGGTTTCTCAAGATCTTCTAAAGAAGCATCAGGGTTTGTCTTCCATAGCTCTTCAAGTTTGTTAATTTGTTGAGCACTAATTTGTCGTGCTCTCAGTTGTTCCTGTTCTGAAGGCACCTGGTAAAAATAAACAGAATAAGTGACATGGACATGCAGAACCACAACAGAATGTAAGTGAAAGTAGCAAACCTTAACAAGCCATGGTAGAAAACATCTATCATCTATAAGGGGACACCACTGACTAAGATCCCAATTCATGTCCTTTAATGCATTGACATTCAAACACGGTTCTCTGCACAAGAGAACAACGACACTTTCCGTTGTAGCAGAAATAAATCCAAGAAGAAAAACATTCCGGCAACCACAATTATAGCATTCAAGAATAGTTTCACCCAAGGGACTGTCCTTGTGGAGACAAACTTCCTTGTGCTTTGCTCGCACCTAAAATCAATTAATATACAACCAGTAAATATCACTCCACACATCCAAAATGTAACTAGTATAACAGCATCTCACTCTATATTTAATTATTTATAATAGTAATCTAACAAAAGAAATAAATGCAGTTTCTCAAACAACATGCTGATGTTTTATAAACAAACAAGGTACAAATAGCATATGGTTAAATGTTGCATGACAACTGTAAATACCACCTAAAAACAAACTTCCATGAACTGGAGAAGGTTCACCCCAAAAGCAACACATAAAAGCAGCTAAGCATCTTGAATTTTTGACCTTTTTTAGTAAGTTCAGATTTATCACTAGGTAGACTAGGCAACACACTTATATAAATTGTCATTCTAATTTTCCACGAAAATAATTAATCCGATCAATCATCAAAGTTCCTTATATGCAGTGTGTTTCAACTATACACCATTAAATCAATATCCAACATTGCAGCCATTAGTCACTCCACGACAAATATGGTCAGTGTAATTTTGCAGATGAATATAACCTTGACATACACAGGTTGCAGCATTCATTGTCACATTGATACAGCCTTTCACCATTACTACAAAATTATAAAGTAGACCTGTTCCATAAATCATAGCTTCCTAGATGCACTGTTTTTTTCCTACCTTTCCAAATAAAACAAACAAAGTTATTTGAAAGGGACTTAAATAGAGCATACAAACCCTCAAAATAAAGTCATATAACATTAGCATTGATGGGCAATTATTTGTAGCATAGAGCAGTATATGATACCCAGATGAATGATGAACTATACTGCAATTATCCGGCTATGTCGTAGGGAAAGTACAGGATGTTGCAGATAAAAATTAATGAATGAATTGAAGAGAACAATTAACAATGAAAAACAAAAGAAAAGGAACGCTTGTATAAGGTGAATGGACTTAAATTTGCAGATAACAGAAGTGCATATTGCATGCCTAAAACAAAACAAAAATTATTATAGAAAGAAGGGTGAACCCCTCAAATTAGATTAATTGGATGTAGACGAACTTAACGTGTAATGACGATGGGCCCTCGTGTATCCAACAAAAAAGAAAGAAAGACATTCTCAAATAAATGGTTAGATTACATATCGGTTGCAAGGAAATGAGGAAAATTCAAGTAAAGATAAACATGGAAAAAAAAACTCAATGAGGGAGAAAAATACAGTTGGTTTCTCCCTGCAACAGTTATCCAAAGTGTGGCCTGTTAAATAAAGAAAAGCAAAGCATTACTATCTGGGCACCAACCAGATGGTTCACGATATGAGAACCCGACGTGTTCCCCCTCGAGTTGCAGAACCACTTCCTGCACGTCGGAATGTTGCACCTCACGACACACGCCGGATTCTGCACCCCACAATACTTGCACGCGTGCTCCGTAAAATTTCCCTTGCCAAACTCGTAACCCTCGTCTCCAGTCTCCTCGAAGTTGAGCGCGCCCATCCCAGCCGCTAGGGTATCAACCGCAGCGGCCGCCGTCTGGCCGCTAGCGGCACCCCTGCCCTTGGAGGACGAGGGAGGAGCGCTGTGGGCCGTCGAGACGGAAGGCGATAGGGCGGGCTCAGAAGCCTGCGGATCGGAGGCGGGGGACTCCGGCGATGGCTCGGTTTGCGAGGAGGGATGCGGCCAAGCCGGTGATCGGGAAGGCTGCGAGAGCTCTTGGAACTCCGGGTACTCATCGAAGTCGTCCTGGGTGTTGAACTCGAGGAAAGTGTAGGCGTCGCCGCCGGTGTCCGGCTGCGAAGCCGTCTCGTAGAGGTTGTTGACTGACTGCGCCGCCATGGCTAGCGCACGGACAATGATTAAGGTTTCGAATCGCTGGTTGCTCGCCTCAGATCGGCAACCAGACAGGAAGACGGGGAAGAAATTGAAAAGGGCGATGAAGTGCGAGAGAGAGAGAGAGAGAGTGGCGAAGTTGTTTAGTTTAGGACATTTTTAGGGATTTTACGAGGCGAAGAAAAAAACAAAACGG
>JBAMIB010048105.1:0-15625 GCA_037177415.1 Kaempferia rotunda
AATTCTATTAGATTTTAATTAACCCTATCTAAATTATTCCAATTATAACTAGGAGTTAATTAAATTTATTAATCTAAATTTAAATTAATCTCTAAATTTGCTTTGTTCCGCCATTTTTCGTGACGCTCTCAGGATCGCACAATGCCTCCGAAGGTGTCGTCGGGCTCACGTGATGCTTCCGGACACCTCACTGGGCTCGCACGAAGCTTCTGGATGTGTTGTCGGGCTTGTGCGATGTTTCAAAACGCGTTGCCGAACTCGCGCGACGTGTTTGGACTCGTCGCACTTCTATTCCACCATGTTCCGCGACACTCCTGGTTCCCGCGACCCATTGGGCAGCATAGTCGGGCAACGTGTCCAAACGCATCGTCGTGCTCGCGTGAAGCATTGCCGAGCTCGCGCTATGGATCCGAAGGCATTACCGGGTTCACGCGACACGTCCGGACGCGTTGCCGGATTAGCGCAAAGCTTCCAGATGTGTTACCGAGCTCACTCGACACTTCGCGTCACATGGCTCACACAACACATCCATGGGGCCTCAAGGCTCACTGGCACTGAAGGAGTTCTTGTGCCAGTGTCGGTCCACGGGCGAAAAGTTTCGCCTATATCAGACGAAACGGCTCGAGATTTTAATCCATGGTCCCATCACCACAAAGTCAAATCCTAATGAGAAGCGATCAATAGAATGCGCTGCACTGTTTTGTTTGGAACAATGTTTTTCAATAAACAACACAATGTGAACAGAAATGACAAGTTAATTGATGGTAAAAGGCTAAAGTTGGATAAACTCCTAACAAAACAGGGAGATTGCTGCTTCATCAAATCCAAGAGCTTTCCTCAAATTAGAAACAAAAAAATGCACTTGAATCTGCTCTAATTGCAAGCTGAGAGAGGATAAAATAGTATTATTCTACCAGAAAAGAAAACAGTTTAACTACATAGATTCCAAAATAGTAACTAGCGGATAAACAACCTATGACAAACTAAACTAATTTACTCATATAACTATTAGCACTAGAAACATGTAACTGATTTGTGGGTTATCATTCTAAGCATAAATTATAGTAACTAAAAATAATGGGATACAAGATTGGATACCCAGGAAAAAGCAGCCTACCTCATTTTTAAATTAAATGTGAATGAAATAATAATCACAAACAAGAATAACTTCACTATGCATCTCTTTTGGGAAAATGAAGGACCAAATTTTGGTTATTGAAGCTCAATGAGATGGATCAAGTTAAGCTATTTCAAGTGGAATATAACATATACCACCAACCATTCTGCTTTTGACCATTCTCGTTATAATCTTGTAAGTGGAAATTATGATCAATACACAGAGAAATC
This sequence comes from Kaempferia rotunda, assembly GCA_037177415.1. Classification (NCBI taxonomy): domain Eukaryota; kingdom Viridiplantae; phylum Streptophyta; class Magnoliopsida; order Zingiberales; family Zingiberaceae; genus Kaempferia; species Kaempferia rotunda. The sequence continues at coordinate 1,348 of JBAMIB010048105.1, forward strand.
ACTTCTTGAAAATGAAGTATAAGCAGAAAATTGGATTAGAGTTGGCCAAAACAAGCATAAAATCTTTCTAGAAGTTAAAGAGTCTTAAGACAACATATAGCTAATGGATTGATACCATTCATGACATGATGTGTTTCCTTCCACAAAAAACTCAAAAAGAGAACTAAAAGAATGCAAAAGCTGAGAATAAGAAAGAGTTGCATGTATTGACTTACTCTCAAAGAAATCTATAGCCCAATCTCCAAGTGCTTCTACAATTAAAGGCCAAAGAGACCACATGTCCAATGAGATTGTCGGGGACACAAATGTCATATAAGTAACAATTTCCAAAACTTCTTCAAAAACATCTGTGAAACATGGAAATCATCAGGATAAAAAAGTTTCGATTCATAGGATCCAGCAATTTTGATCAGAATGTATTAAACAGGCAATGTGAAATTGCAAGCCTCAAGATTTTGAATAGAATCACAATATTGATAGCATGGTTTACACTTGCAGAATTTTTATATTGATGTGTCAAACAGGCAACCAAATTGACACCTCATGACACTGAATAGAGTCACAATATTAATACCTTGGTTTACACTTGCAGAATTTTTATATCGTAACATGTAACATGTAACATATAACATACAATTATAAAAAGAAGGTAAAGCATGTACCAACAAACATAAAATGATGCATAAATAGAAGATTGAGAATCAGATACAAATAGATAAATTTTGTACACAAAAAAAAATGAAAATCAAATACAAATAGATGAATTTTGTACACAAAAAAAGATCCTACTAAGAAAAGAAATAGAAACTTGATATCAGCAGAAATTTTAGCAACGAGGATAAAATTTAGAAGAAAAACTGATATTTAATGAACTGATTTATTGCATTCCATCAAGCTATTATAATTTTGATAGAGACGAGATAGCATAAACCTAATTATAATTAAGTAGGCAATAAGTTAAGGAGTCATCCACTTCGGCCTGCCAAAAGGAGCATTGAAAATAATAAAAGACATAACGTCATCTATGAAAACTGAGGCATCTAGGAATTTTTAAAAAAACATCACCAAGTGTGTCAATTAAATAACCTTTATCAGCTTTATAAATTGTAACAGTTCAGACATGAAATTCAGTGTGCATTGTAATTGCAAATTTTGGACTATATTTACAGCAGTATCCTACTGATTCTAAACAAAACAGAGTCAGCAAATAATCTACATGTAGAACATGATTACCCCTATAAATACTTTCTGAAGCCAAATGCTCCAATATAAGTGATCCTAACCCAAAAGTGCAAAACATATTCAAGTGTTACAGCGAATGTAAAAATGCATGCTCTTTTTGTTCCAACAAACAAGAGAACCTCAATTCAAACAAGACAACCTCCACAAGAGACCCTCTGACTAGTGAGATTTGCGGCCAGTGGAGATTCACAGAAGAGCAATATCTCTTGGCATATGGTGCATTAAGTGTGATAGGTCGCTTCATGTCAAAAATGCCATAGCCAGATGAGGTGGAGTAGCAGTCCTATGCATGCACTGCAATGCGAGGTTAACCATGCCAACAATTCATAAAGAGAGCACCAAGGCCATACTATCAAAACCTATAAATAGCTAGGTAAAATGATGCCCGAAGGTAACATTTCTACCACCTGTGCCTAAGTTCCCTACTTGTAGAAGTGCATCATCAAACCATGATGCTGGTTTTGCAAGTCATAAGGTATTTGGAGCATATCCCAACAGGCTCAACCTTTCTGACAGGGGAACCAGAATATTAGCCTAGATTTTCTCATTTGATAACTGAGGCTGAAAGAGTTGAACCACCTTCAAACCACGAACATTAACAATGTGGAACAATGTTTCTACAAAAATGCAAATACATAAAATTCACCAAGATGCCTATAACAACAACCATACAACTAGATACCTTGACCATCTGTAGTCAGCATCCTCTGCATTATAGGCAGTAAAATTGGTTCAATTTGAACAAAGAGATGAGGAAGGCTGCTGACGGATTCAAGGATGGCACCTATGGCACGCAGACAACCAACAGCAGCTAAAGCACCTGTGTCATCAGCTTCATCATCTTCTTCAGATGTATTCAAGCACTTCCAAAATGCAGCAGCCTATTCAAAGAAATGAGTTTTTAACAGAGGGAATGCTGATATACTAAAAGCAACTGAATTAAAATACAATACCAGATTCTGGCACAATCCAAAAGCATACGGAGCCATTTCTTCACCAAACTTGCCCACAATGGTCTCGAGAGTGAAGGCAATGTCCTCATTGTCAACTTCGTTCATAAGTTTAAAAAACTCTACAGGCAAAGTTCTCAAAATCTCAGGAAAGAGCAAAAAAGATTTAGATCAAAAACTACTTTGACATACCATCAAGCAATTGAGGAAGAATTGGCCGGATCTCGTCTAGATCTATATCAAGAACATAATTGTAAGTTAATTGATGTGGAAAAAAATATACTAGTTTCAGATCCAAAGAAATGTTAGCATAAACATGCCTTCGCAAGCTTCAATGAAAGAGCGCAAAGCAAAAACTGAATTGACCCGCACAGGAAGCTCTGGATCCCTCATTCCAGAAACAACGGAGTGGAAGGCTCTTCGGAAATTGTTTTGATCCAAAAAAATGATATTTGCATACTGCCCAGCAACCCATGCTGCCTGGTATTCCATCAAATAGATTAATAAGTTCAAAAATCAGAACATAAATTTGTAAACAAAAAGGTTCTCATACTACAGAAGCATAAAGTCAACTAACTAGAATTGGAACGTCTCAGTACATAATTGGTTTCCAAAAAAAAGGAATATATATATAACACTGTTACGCTGGGTGCCAACGCTGTGCGCACTCAGCTTAACAGATTTTTTTTTTGTTTATTTTTTTTAAACTCTCAGTTATCTCAATCAGATTTGTGTTTAGAGTTTAGGGGCTTGATTATAGTATTATGCACAGAAAAAAATGTAGGTGCTCACAGGGTGTGCAGCGTAAGGGATGTGGCGCATCAAAAGGGGATGGTACTTATATAATTCAGGTAATATGTTTGGGTTCTCAGAATGACTTCTTTAAAGAAGTAACAAGTAAAATTTGAGATTTATCCAAGAAATGAGTATCTTCGAAGGAGAAATACTGCAGAAGTTAAACTTATCCGAAAAAATTAAGTCAAGTGACAAACTAATAGTCAATTGCATGTAGTGGGATGCAATAGCACCTAGTTCATTATGTTGTTCCACGTTCATAATGCATAAATCTGTATGAATGAAAATGCAAGTGGCGTACATGACAATATTGGAATAAAGTAGTTGCCATGAGGATCAACTGAGAACTGGCATTTTTTGGCAGAATGGAAACCACAGAAAAAAGATGTTTCAGAGTTCAAAAGCACAATGAACGAACGACAGAAAAACAAAAACAGGAATTGTCCATGTAATTACACACTGCACAGTTAGTTGCATGCAGTGATTTTTGCAGATTAAAAGAGGAAGGTCATTGGCCTACATTGAAGATATTGGTAATAAAAAAGACAAAAATAGTAGTGTATACAACCAGCAAAATCCAACAAATCTAAGGCTTATCTATATGAAAAGGATCGAGTAATATTCCTATAAGATGGATGTTGGACAAAGGAACAGGCTTAAGCTTGCTGCAAATGATTCATCCAAACCAATAAAAAAAAAACCAAACAGATCTAGCAACTACAATCATAGAAAATATATGCACAATCAATCATTAAATTAGAATACAAACAATAATCAACAAACCCCTCGATACATTTCATCAATAAGAGTAACTCGATTTTGAGTCCAAGGAGAAAAGCCCATAAGGATTTGATCAATACAGAATGAATGCCATGCACAGAAATAACTAAACAGAAATAAATACAACCTTTGCTCGAAGATGACCAATGGGACTTGCAAATTCAGGAAGAACATGTTGGACTAACATACACTCTAGCTCTGACTTATAAGGTTCTGTTTGTTTAAGTTTATCGCACAATGATCCAATAGCCAGAAGAGCACCATCTTTCTGGCGATATGGTTTATGTTCAATAGGTGACTCATCATATCTGTTACAAAGTGATAGGCAATTTGTGATAGGCAAATAGATCAATATTTTTCGTTTATAAGGTTCATGAAGTGAATGAAAGAAGCCTAATAGACCAAAGAATTATAGACCTTTTAAAAATCTCCACAATGAAGTGAATAAACTTTTGTAGGTTCCCTTTGCCACGCTTTCTCACTAATTCACTCACAAAGTCTATGGCTGCTGTTCGAGGACTGTACAGATCTTCCAAAATATCTGGATAACATATATGAAGAATAGAAATGCTATTCAGAGATTGTAGTTCATATAGTCATAACCCAGTGCAAAAAAGGAACCCGAACTCACCATAGCCCTTTCTAACATACTCATGCGGATCTTCTGCCCATAGATTTTGATCATTGTCATTGAAACACATTAGAGGGAAGACAATCTCAAAAAGAAAAATATCAAGTTGTGGCTGCAGCAATTGATACATGCTGTTCTTCGATATACTGCAGGGAATCAATGTCACTGAGATAATTGATGATATCAAGTAAATTAGAAAAAATCCAAATTTAATTTGGAGTAACAAAGAAAATGAGCAGTATAAGAAGCCCTAGGTTATGAGATAGAAACGTTCAAACACAGTCTACAAGACTGGGCTAACAAATAGCTACCTACAGTAGTGTGACACACATATCAACACTAGGAAGAAATGAATTTTCCATAATTCTGAGAAACTTCCATGCCTTTGAAGATAACAAGATAGATAACTAGGTGGTTTAGATAAAATATGCAGCAACTAATATGTAGATAGCATGCCATGGACAAAAAATTGAATACGTTGACCAAACAACAACCAGTCTCAGTAATGTGATGCAAACCTGCTGGTGAGATATTGAACTATAAGGTTAATAACCCTATCAGGTAGATAACCGCCTGTACGAACAACATTGAGCAATTGTAGGTCACATTGCAGAATTTTGCCAGCACAGCTATCATGAAACATTTGAGCAAAGGCTTTATTCTCTGGCTTCTGAAGCTTCAGATCCCCAAACCTTGTATCAATTCTTCACAAGTCAATATGAGCATAAGATGAACAATGTTCAACCTTACATTCAATAACCATGCATCTGACCTTGTGTACAAACGATTTAAGATGTGAATTGTCCACTTCTTCACTTTCCACCATCCCCAAGCTTTCCTGAGGTCAGGATCAGTTGGTTGACCTTCCAAAGGAACAGGTCTCTCTAATAAATTCAAGAAGAGAGCCATCCATGCACTGAACACATTGGGTGCAAGTAACAATCGTGGGATCTCTAACTGAAATGGCATATTAAGTTGAAGGAAAGAGTAAGGAACTAGTGAGAAATAATTTAGTCAAAATAATAAGTTTTTCTTGTCAAACCTACATATATGGATGACCAGAAAATTTTGCATACAAGCTTGATAAGTTCTGCTACTTCAATTGAGGGATTAGTTATCTGAAGAAGTTTGTTGAATATGTCCAATAGAAGAGGAAATGTCTCGTTAACAATGAGATGAAATGGTGTTCGATCTTCATCAGATTTGTACCTGTATTTTTTTTAAAAGAAAAAACAAAATAGTCAGTCAATCATATACAGTTCAAACTAGCACACAATTATATGCAACACATTATCATTCTTTCACAGAAAAAATTGCACTTAATTATCTAAACTATCTTGAACCACGCACATTAAAACCAATGATTAAGGTTGATAAATTTGTAGAAACAGATAGTAGGAAAACAAACATATAAATATTATGCCAAACAAATCAATGTGTCAACAAACTGCAACAGTGGAATAAATAGCAAGAAAATTATTGGAAAAACATGCACTCAAACAGATAATTAAGGATGATAAAATTGTAAAAATAAATAACAAAAATACATAAATAAAAAACTGAACAAACAATGAGAAACGTGATAATATAACTTTAAATGCACTATTTGTTTGTTAGCATATACTTACTCATATTTTCTGGAGAGAACTCTTAAAACATACAAAGCTGCAAAGACTTGCTGGTCTTGCAATTGGAGATTGCACTTCACCCAATGAAGAAGACCTGGCCACTGCTCTGGGTAATCATCTTGGACAATGGTTTTTATGCATTCTCCAAGTTGAACTCTGTGAAGCAAATATACATGTAAAAATATATCAAACAAATATGAATGATGCACCCCACGTGTAGCAGAAAACTGAAGAACATAAAGTTTGGTGCCAAGTAGCATCAACTCATTCTAAGATGTGTACATAAGTTGGCAGCACAATGGAACCTTATGGCCACAAACGGATACTCAGTACCCAAATGGCATTTTAAACCTTGAAATGGCTTATATCAATATTTGACTTTTACAACTTAAGATGAACTTGCAATAAAATTGTTGGAACAAAAAGAGGGATGTCAATAGTGTAGAGAGAGTCCAGCTCCAGTGTAGTTCAGCTTGGAATCTAGAACTATGTCAAGATTATAGGATTTTGTAGCCCTATGATCAGATTTCATTATCAAGAGTTGTAAAGTCGACCAGAGTTTAAAAAATTATTCCATGGCAATTGGTAGAGGTGAAATTTTCCATTTCACCTGCTAACTGACACATGACAACACACAAAATCCTTATACATTTCCTCAATCCTATATGGCTCCCACAATTGATTCTTTCGCGAATAACAAAGGTGAGTGATGAAGGTGAGTGGAAAATCCATTGTGAATGATGAAAGCGAACAGAAGATCCCTCGCAAGCAATGAAGGCGAGCAGAAAATCCCTCACAAGTGGTGAACGTGAGCAGAAAATCCCTTGCGAACAATACAGGCGAGCAATGAAGATGAGATGCAATGAGGTACCGTCTCAATCGCATGACAAAGACGAGAAGTTTTCTGATGAAGGCAGGCGACTCTCAAATCCTTCCTAAATGTGATTTCTCATTTTGCATCAGCAAACACGAGTTCTCATTCCTATGGGAGTGATTAAAGCTACGATTTCAAAGGTAAATGGTTTTCCACTCTTCTCCTTTCCTCCTCTGTCGAATCTTCTTCCTCTACTCTCTTCTCCTCCTTGATGCCTCTAGCACCATGTCTCTACATGCTTCAATATAGCACAAAAAATGACTCGTTTCAGTTTGGGACTGGCACCCTAACCAAGAACGAAATTTCAATCTTTGCACTCGACATTCTTTCTTAGGATAATATCCAAATTGGACAACCTTGGTTAGAAAAATATTGATCAAATTTCAGCATAATCAAGCAAAAAAGATAATGCAAACCATATTATTACACAATTTTAAAAATAAAATAAATAAAATGAAACAAGACACCATACTACAGTAGAAAGAGAAATATTCGGTAAGAGCAAGCACAAAAGGGATAAAATACAAATATAACAAGAATGTTGAGAGAGAGACCAAAAAAAATTCCTAACATAAAATTGGCTCGAGTACTAGATTTTATGAGTGCAATAACTAACTACATTCTGTACAAAATAAAGGAGAACATGCATACAAACCCATTTATAATCATAAAACACAATACAACCAAGTTCAATTTTCATGATTGTGCCACAAGTGGATACACTGATGGTATCCATCAGATGTTGAGAAAGTAAAAGAGTTTTTAGAATGGTCTTGATATATTCAGTATATGCATTTGATCTGTACCTCAATAATGGTGGAACTTGAGCAACAAAACCAAGGATATTATCACGCACCATCTGCTTGTCGTTTTCAGATATTTTCTGGGCCTCACCTGGTAACCTTAACTTAATTAGAATTTAGTAAACAGTTGGGCTCTAGATGTTTAAAACCTTGAATACTTTGGTCTTACCAGGTTCATGAGGCGACCAGTTTTTGGCCACGAAATTTTTAAAATGGATGCTAGCCACTTGCCGCACAGCTATATCACAACTACCATCTATTATGATCTGAAGTAACCTAATCAAATGCTGTGGCATATACTGCAACTGTTGAAAGGAATTTTTGAAATGGTTATGCCAAACAAACCAGGAAATAAAAAAAACAAAAATACAATCATGTGTTGTTATGTGTACTATACTGTGTTCATTTTCCAAGTTCGTCCAAGACTATAAGTTAAGGATAGATATCTTAGAATCACCTAGTGGCATGCATGCAAGGAAGGAGAAAAAAAAGAAAATACAAAAGTCATGCTAAGTCATTTAGATTCTGTATTTGCCAGTTGCCACATGATATACTTAACATCCTTCAAATTAACTTGGAACTGAAGAATGGAAGAGAAACAATTGCCATGGCATTTTACATTTGGTAATAGGATATATATTGAGGAAAAGGACAGTCAAATGCCAGGCCATTAGGATACTGTAGTACAGTGGTAGAGAAGCAAACAAACATCTAATGGTTTATGTACAACATTTCATGATTGAGATGTCATGTCATCAGCAATTTTGCATCAAGAGATTAATGATTTTAAATGTTAATAGGACCTATCAGAGAGATTCATTGATGTAGCACAAGAATACTCTGATAGCAAGTTATGCACCATCAAAATCAAACCACAATTCACACAAATAAACTAGAAAAATCAGGCATGCCAAGAGATAATTATCGTCAAACACACAGAAATAAATGAACTCATGGAGATGGAAAATGAGGAGGATTCATGTCCTAAGATTTTAGCCAAAAAAAAAATTTGAAAATAAACTAAAAGCAATGAAGAGAAATAATTTTGTACCTGATGGCTCGAGCAAACTAAGAAAAAAATGAAATTACAAATTAGAAACAAGCCTACTAAGAAATTTCATGCAATCCTAACTAAAGCCAATTACCAACTTAGGAATTTACTTTAAATAATTATTTTCCAAAAGAGGATAACCTTAGAAAAAACTTCTAGAAATCTTAAAATTTCTACAAATTAATTTCCTTGTTTGCACATGATTCAAATTCTTATAAGAAAAGAGCGTACATTGACAATTCAACAAATTTTATCATGATTTGATTTATTTTCCTTGATAAAGAGATAAGAACAAAGTTTCCTTCAATTACAAGGGTCAAATGAACCTATACTTTTTATTTTGATAACCTTAGTCTCTGATACTTATGAGCCAACTAATCACGGAGTCGTCCAGCCCGATCCCATGAAAGTTTCCCACCGGTCCCTAGAATAAATCACGGAAGCACTGCATCAAGTTGTCGACAGCGGACCCCCGCGGTCTTTGTCATCCTTGTAAGACCGTCCAATGCCAAAACGGTACTTCGGTCGTAAAGGCAAACTCGTGGACTTTTTCCACCCATGGGTACTTTGGCCCACGACACATGTCATCGCCAGCACATGTCATCGAACTGTGACACTCCCTTTAGCTCTGTTAAACCTTAACCGCTGTGTCATGCCCGCCGATGGCTTGTGGGGATCAAATGAGATCTATCATCATAAGATGATTTTGTAAGGCAAGAAGACTGACGAGAATATAATTCCAATCCACATTATGAGCATCAAACATTCTAGGTGCTAGGTCAAGTCTGCATCACAACTCACAAGGAGATGCTAAAAAGACATCCTTCGACCACGAGTGATCGAGATAATTTATATGAGCACCATAGCCAATGGGCAAGTTGGGTCTTTGTCATAAAGATAATGACTCCAAAGCATCCTTCAACCATGTGGGACCCAAAAAAATTCTCCTTGATTGGAGTAATGTGCACTATATATTTTGAGTCAAGCCTCATATATAATAGCGAGAAGTCCTCCAACCATTTAAACTCAAAAGATCAAGATCATCACAGAAGATCTTTGAACCACAAAGGATTAGAAGATAACCATGCAATAGACCCAGAGTTGACAAGTGAGCTATACTTGTTCGCACAAGCTAAGGGAGAAAAATTATTAAACCTGTCACATTTATAAGAGCACTAATTATCTTGGTTATTTTTTCCCTCGTTAGGATGTATTGGGTTGATTGTGCTCGTATAGGAAATGTGATATGGTCTGATTGTGGTTGTCCAACAGGGAAACCATAGAGCCATTCTAGTTCATGAATCGATACAAAGTGGCATTTTAAACTGTAGCATGTTGTTCCTTATCAAAATGAGAACAATCATCCAAAGATCAGCTACATGACATAATTTTGCCTGAGGAAAAAACAAAACAAAGTGGAATCATGCAAGCTTTCAGAAACAACGGCTAAATTCTCTTTTTTATCCTCCGCTTATAAAACCGCACAGTTGCACAGAATTCCGTACCAATTTCGATTAGAACAACAGAAAAGAAACCCATATGAACCAAATATACGTGATAGTAATAGTCCTCTGATCACATAGTAGTTCAACTGGTCGCGGACAAGAGTAGCAAGACAGTCAAAAACCAACATCCTCAAAAAAAAAAAGTACAATCATTGAAAAGAAAATCAGGAGTGCGTTTCACCTGGTTGAGGCTCTGCTCGGCGTCTGTCCGCTCCTCTGGGTTGTGGCTGAGCGCGGAACGTAGCACAACAGCGAGTCCAGCGAGATCCATGACGGCGGAATCCTTATCCGTCACTGAGGAAAGGAACTTCTGTGGGCTCTAGCCAGCGACTGTGGCAGCCCCTGATGGTTTTGGTTGGACGAAGGGGACACGACGACTACTATGGCAACGGCAGCCTACCTCCGCCGCGAAGGTGAACACGTAGTTAACTCTAGGGTTAGGTTAAGTTAGGCTTTAAAATCAAGTTGTCCGAACCGGACCGGCAAGGGGCGGCGCTCTAGCTCGATCTTGGATCCTCTCCAATGAGTCTCCTTACAAAGGTGAGCCCGTTTCCGTGATCGACGGTAGATTACTCTTCGAATAGTAAATGATAGGGCGACGACCAATAATAGGATTATCCATTAGAGGCGAAATGGAGGGGATCCAAAGTACCTACGTATCAGAGCTGTAAGTAGCAGCTGGACTTTACCAGGATGAGTTGTTTCGGGTACGAATTATCGGGAAAATATCACTCATACTCGAAATATGGGAACAGAGTGCATTTTTGTATTATTATATTGCCGAATGTAATTAAAATTTAATGACAAGAAATATTTATTAACCAAAATAATTGAGTCACTTGAGTTTTTTGTATTTACTAGTTGTAGCTGTGAAGAGGGTGGTAAATAAGTCGAGTTTTAGGTGTTTAAATTTATTTGATGAGGTAATCGAGTCAAGTTAAGTTGAACTTTTAATGAATTAAACATTTGAAATGATTATTTAAGATTGGTTTTGTTTATTTTTTATGAGTTTGAGCTTATTTGAAACTTAATCTGAGCTTAGTTTGTTTATATATTATAAAATTCTCAATTCAAGCTTGGCTAAAATTTGGTTGGAGTTTAGTTTATTTAGATGTTATCGAGTACTTAATTTAAGGTGGTAAAAGGCGATTCACTCGCCCCAGCATATTGAGCACTCAATTCAAGATTGACTTGAATTTGGCTGGTTTAGATGTTATCGAGTTCTCAATTGTTTGATTGTTTGAAATTTTTGTTTTATTTGATTGATTATTAAGCTTGATAATTTAAATTTATTTTTTTATTTTATTTATTTAGCATGTTGCTAAAAATTTTAATAAAGAACACGGTTCGAAAACATTGTTTATAAATGTTGTTCACAAACGTTAACGAACTAAACACATATGTGTTTAAACTTTATTATTTAATTTAACGAGATATTCAAGCTTATTTTTTTAATTGATCTTATGCATATTGAACAAATATAAATAAATTCTTGCCAAATTAAACATCAAATTTATTCATAAATATTTAATTCATTTACAGTCATAAACGAAAAAAAGATTCCAAGCCTTGAGTTAGACATCCTCACCACACTTATAAATTTGCATGACTTTATAAATAAATAAACAAAAACTGAATAAAAACAAACAATGAGCAATAGAAAAATACAAGCTAGCATTCTAGTTGTTTTGTTATATCTCATTGGCAACTTCCAACGGCAAACTGATGTTAAATCTCCCAAAAGATACATTAAAAAGAAAGGCCCTTCATGGAAGAAACATATCATATAAGCCTTCCTAGTGCCCAAAAGTTCCATTGCTGTTGATCGTTCGTCCATGAATACAATGAAAATAGAATGATGAGTAACATGGCTTAAATGAGTGTCAAGCGCTGTTTACTTGACACGATAAGTCACTGCAGTTCAAATGTTTTGTTAAGGCCTCTCTCATGGTCTCCCCCCGGGGATCCACATGTTGTGAGCTTGATTCTCTGTAACCAGCATCATGGTGATTTAGAAGAGCAACATCAGTGTTTAACTTATCGCCCATGTCGATAATGATGTTATGAAGAAGACAGCAAACAATTATAATACTTGGTAATTTATGTTTATCTGGTCTCCACATAACTTTATGTAATATCCTCCAGCCACCCTTCAATTGCAACAATGCTCTTGCCGCAAGAAGCCTAGCTGCTTTTTGTTTGCCATTGAAGTCGAGGATAGGAGCAGGTAAGTTTTTGCCTTCGTATGGAGTCATAAGCCAAGAAAGTAGGGGATATGTTGCCTCTCCTACTATGAACTCGTGTATTTCTGACTTCTCTCGAGTCATTTTAACAGGTCCATTTAGCCGTTTCCCGCTTTCACAGAGTTTGAAAAAAACTGAACACTTTAATAGGCGGGCAATGTTCATGCTCCCAGGGAAACCGGTCACGACGTCAAGGAATCTCAATTCATGGTCCACGATTCCTTGCAAGAACATGCTGTAATTGCTCTCCTGGTCGCACCAATCATCTGATGATTCCACTGCAGGGAGTGTCATTATAACGTGGGTTGCATCAATGGCTCCACAACAATTGGGCAATCCGAAGGCAGTCTCCAATTGGGTTTTGACTTCCTCCATCCTGTCTGCATCAGGCCACCTCAGATGATGCCTTGCTCGCTCCTCCATGGACTCGATAAATCTCCATGTCACCTGAGAAACAGTAGACTGCCCAACACCAAAGGCAGCCCCAACAGACACCTGGGATTCTCCAGATGCTAATCTTCTCATTGCAATGGCAACTTGCTTCTCGACACTCAGAAGCCTGCCTTCAATGTTTATAAGACCTGAAGGAGGCCTTGAAACCAGGTCTTCTCTCACTATTGAGCAGATATACTCAAAGGTTTTCTTTGACACCCGAAAAAAATATTTGAAAGCTTCGTCTTCATCAGAAGGAATGACAAGACCTACATGTTACAGGTCAAGGATTAGAAACAAGTACAAGAGCAATCAAGATTATTCTACATTGACCATTTTACAAAGCTTAAATGCTACCACAGTGATGTGCTGTATGTTTAAAATAAATGAAGTTTCAGAGCCACGCTTGACCATGATTCTTCTACACTTTCTCCACCTATCTTTCCTGCTATCAGTGCTTCCCATTGTATTAGTGAAAATTTCTTCCATTATCTCGCAGTTATAAACCCAAGCAGACAAGCGTAAGTGAATTGTCTTACAAAGAAACGATATTGGAGAGAATGGGTTACATATATTAAGATAGTAAGGTTTAGTAGTATAGATTGGTTCTGGTATTACAATCCAAGTACGAAATTCAGGGTTCCAAGGTATTAAAGCCAACTCTAATACCTAAAAGAGTACCCACTGGGCCATAGAGCAAAGAAGATGAAGGACACAGAAATTAGTGGGAACAAGATAAGCTCATCAACCTCACAGACTGACCATATCCACAACCTCCGAGAAGGTTAAGCCTAGCATTTGCATTGAAATTAGATATCTTGGAAGGTAAACTGCAATAAAATGAAATACGGATCAGATCTAGGAAATTTTGGAGCCACAAGATCCTAAAAATCACCTTTGTGAATTGTTGGATTGGGATACTCCTTGGGGCAGGTTTGGGTCAGGTCGGGTCGAAACAAGGATATTACCAAAAAAAAAATCCCAACCAGAACCCAAAAACCCTAAATCCGAACCCGGACAACCTAACCAACCCAAATAACACGACCCACACGGTTAAAAAAAATTGTTTTTAAATTATTTTTCTTATAATTTTTTACTTTTATCTCAATACTTCATCATTATCATACTAACCATATGAGATTGTGTACATAAAGTATCTTAATTTTCAAAATAAGATTTAATTTAATCTCAAAAATATCCCTAAATCCTAAATTCAAGTCAACCCAAGTTAATCCGAACCCAACCCGAAAACCTCAAAACCCTAACCCGACATTTTTAAGGTCGACTCAAGTCAGGTTGGTGGATCAAGTTCATGTTTGACACCCCTACTTCATGCCCATTAGT
>JBAMIB010048211.1:0-15620 GCA_037177415.1 Kaempferia rotunda
GTGGATCAGAGGATCTGGTCTCCCTTTTATATGTGATTTGTGGTCCAGGACTGGTCCAGAGATTTCTGGACCAGAGGATTCGGACTGACAAGTTCAACCAGATGAGATCCTCTGTCCCAGGATTTCTGTGTACCCGTGTTCCACTCAGTGATCGGACGGATCACATCAGATTATACCAGATCTCAAAGAGGCATGATCTAATGTGATCCATCCGATCGATCAATGAGTAGGACATGAGTAAACATTAATCCGGGACAGAAGAAGAGGCAAGATCTGATGTGATCCATCCGATCACTGAGTGGGACATGGGTACACATGAATCCGGGACATAGGAAGAGGCATATCTGATGTGATCCATCAGTGGGACATGGGTACCCATAAATCCTGGACAGAGGATCATCTGCAAGTTCAACACCCTAAACTCGGGCTCGGCTCGTTCACAGAGTCACGCCGCTCGCACCTCGTCGAGCTGGGGCCGGCCGGTTGATGGCGACCTAGGGTTCCTCCTTTGCCAATCCCAGTCGCGGTGGGTGTTCTCTTTCCATCCGGCCTCCGCCGGTTGTTGCCGAACGGATAGAAGACCTTTCTTCTCCAACCGCTTCTCTCATGGCGGACTCTCGGGTACTCGTAACTCCATCGCAAAACTCCCCGGGACACGTTTCTTGATGCATTCTTTTTTCGTTCGGTAAACAAGTTAATGCATTTCTTGAAAGCTTGCTTGCTTAAGGTTTTTGGCCAATAGATCAAGGAGTCAATCCAGTTTGCTCTCTACTTCCCATGGAATCTTTGTATTTTTATCTTACTCCTTCAGGGAAAGGACCTCGTACTTTCAGTTAATCAATTCACTAACATTTCATTAAGGATCTGCCATTTGCATTGAACTGCTTATATAATGTCCTAATTACGGTTAGCCAACTTGCATGCTTGTGTTCTACTTTTGTTACTTGGAAACCAGATTGAAACTGTACATTGCTATGACTTCTGGAATTTGTATTATCATTCATTCTTGTTTTTTTTTTTTTTTGGTTCTTATAGATGCCATGTAGATATTCTTGGTCAATGCATCATAATCGGCCAAATCCTTTCTGATTAAAATTTCATCTTATCAATAATTATTGTAAATGGGACTTAAGTTACAACTGTAAAATGTACTCTGATTATTGCTGATCTGCTTCAATGTGCTAATCATAAACAAGTCCTGTAAATAGAGCTTACATGTTTCAGGTGAGGATTGGTATCTTAGTTCCACTTATGAGGAATCTTGTTGCAGACACTACAATTTCCAATATACCAATTTTTGAAGGTGATAATGTCATTGGCCGTAGTAATCTCCTTGAGGCTGACAAGCGAGTCAGTCGGAAGCATATTACTTTACAAGTTTCTGCTGACAGCTCCACCAAAATTGTTGTGGTTTGTATGCTTACATAGACAATATTCAGATTATCAATAACAATTTTGCTCTTTCTAGTATTAATGTTATATTGGAGCAGCCAATTATACGCATTGTCTATAATGCTTTTATTTGAGCGAAAAGGAGGAAACTTTCTGTGACATAGCAAATATAGACTTTGACCTGGAAATCAATGCCAAGACCTTTGATCTATCTTCCAACATCAAAATTTTCTATTGAATTTCTTTCTCTATAGAGATGGAATGTCCTAACCTCCAGAAATATTGAAATAGACTTAACCTGTCCCGTAGAAGTTTGGTGTATTAGCCATGGTTTTATTGACATTACTTAGTTATGTACATACAGATGGTTGAGTTGATCTTAATGGTCCTTTGTCACAGGATTTTCAGGTTATATTTTCTGTCTTAACCTACAATATGCAGCCATGTTCTTCATCTTATAATGAAGATGACTCTTCTGTTATTGTTCATTCACTTTTTTTATGGTGGTTCAATTGGCATCTGGAGCAATCATTGAATGGCTGAACCTGGATAGAAGTGCCTTGTATAAAATTGATTATTTAGCCTCATTTCTAGCCGGTCATATGAACCTTAAAATATGAGCAATGATAGTTGATGAGCAAGTTACCTCAAGACCAGCCATCAAAAATAGCAATAGTTGGCCACGGTCTTGAGCACAAAGTTAACATACCTGTAGGCTCATAGAACACTTAAAACAGACACGATTCTTATTTTGCTGATCAAGCAAACATAAGGTACTGAAATGAATACCATTGATCCTTATATAGGTCTGCAGAGTAATTTAACAAAGATATGCCATCTGGCCCCATCTCTGAGCTATCAGGAAGCTCCAAATAACTGATGAGCCTTCTCAATAATCAGGATCAAGTGTATCACTAACAAAACTTGATAGTTTTACTTGGCGTCACTGAGGCCTGATCTCCATATCCATGAGTAGGTCTATACCACTGATTCTATGGGCCATCATATGATTAAATAGGCCTTTTAATCTCTCTAAGTTTCACTTCTGTCAGAAATGATCCTTGCAGCATAGACAATTGCCAAGCTTTTCCATGATATGCTAATACACTTGAGGCCTATATAGGATTTTATTATGAATCCTGCGTTACTTGACAAACATCAATACAATAATCATTGATTATGAAATTACAAACTAGTGGAAACAGTTCTGAGCTGTAATACCGAAGATATAATTTGCCTCCATGTCCTGTTGGCTTTAGTACTTTTATAAGGAATCCTACATTATTTGGCAAACATCAATACCAAAATCATTGGTTATGAAACTACAAACTAGTAGAAACAGTTCTGAGCTGTGATATTGAAGATATAAATTTGCCTCCCTGTCCTGTTGACTTTAGTAATGTAATCCTCTGTATCTGTGGAAAAGATTCTTATCTGTCATTGCTTGTTTATTTCTTATAAGTTCCATAGGACTTGGTTTTTTATGATTCCTAGGTTAAGGTGTACATTTAAGTTGATTTTCTGTTGGTATCAAAATTCAAAATTTTTTGCCCTGCAGGAAGGACCAAATCCAATAATTTTGAGATCTGGAGGTCAAAGAAAGAAGGTCTCTTTTCAAGAGAGAGCCAATCTTATTGATGGTGACATTATTGAGCTGATTCCTGGACATTATCTATACAAGCATGTAAAAGGTGGGGATAAACGTATGTTGTCGGAAACAAATTCAGGTCTCTTAAGAAAAGAAAAGAGACAAAATATTGAGGAGGCTTCAGTAAATAAAAGAATTCGACAAGCTGATACTTATGAATCTTTTTCAAGTAATTTGCAGGTTCATACTATATTGCTTCGCATCTCTTACATTGGTAATTTTTTTATTTTCGAGCCTTCCAGGACAGTCCTGTATTTAATAAAGGGATAACTGTCTATTATACCACATTCTTTGATATTTCAGAATACTTACACAGCGGTGGCATTTGCCTGCCTAACCCTATGAGCAGGAATTTACCCTGTTAACAAAATATCATGATTCAGGGCTAATAAACAAATTTTTTTAGTGAATAAGCTTTCTTGGGGCTTAAAAGCTTAAATACAGATGATTTGTCTGACTTCTTTAATTGAGGGATGGTTCCAATTAATTTTATTTGTAGGTTAATTGCAATGCTTCTTTTATTTGACATTTATATTTCATCATTATTATTGAACCAACAATTTTTTTTCACTAAACAAACAACATATATCATCAGCAATTGTTTCTACTTTGCTCATTCATAATACCAATTGGTTTGATTGCTCAGGAAAATCTCTAGAAAATAGTAAATTGATTGTTGTTAGGACAATTGATCCTCATCTCAGTGACACAGGTATTTACATCATGTGATGAGGAGGCGATTCGACATTATAGAGTCACAACAAAGACACTACCTTCAACATTCCGACTCATGCAAGTACAAGGCCTTCCTGCATGGGCAAATACCTCATCAATTACCATTGGAGATGTCATGCAGGTACAATTTATTGATTTTTTTTCTTCTATTATGTCTGACATATTTGCCCTACCTTAAATAACATCTGTTCTGCTTTTTTATATTCATGTAACGAAAATGCTAGGTTGTAAGCTGACAGGGGTTTGGTGTGCAACATTAATGTGGTCTATTATTTTATTTTATGGATTCTCTATTTTGACACGGACATAATATGAGAAGAGAAATAGAGAGAAGGATATAAGAGGAACCCATCACATGAATATGTTTGAAAAAATAACTCCTTATTTTATTTTTAAATTTCAAACACTTTTTGTGATCTATGGAGATATCATAATTGAAGAAAATCACTGACAAAAATCTTGAAGTAATTGATGCATATTAGTTGGTCCTGGAAATAGAACAACAATCATGAATTTATAAAGGTGCACATATAAATGGATGTCTAAAACTCTGACCAAAAAGAGAACTTCGATAATTATATGAGATGAATTTATATGTATTGTAATAGATATTACCAATTTGTAAAGTTTGCAATTTGAAACATCAAAATGCATGAAATGCTACTTTTGTTAGATTTTACATAACTGTATGATTATTTATTTTTTTGTCTTAAGCTAGCATGCTTTCATTGGATCAAAAGGAATACTTCGTATATTATATGTAAGGGTACATAAAGAGTTTAACCTTGTGATGTTCACTACTTTGCAGGGGAATGCACTTGTTGCTATTCTTTCAAATTACA
This sequence comes from Kaempferia rotunda, assembly GCA_037177415.1. Taxonomy (NCBI): domain Eukaryota; kingdom Viridiplantae; phylum Streptophyta; class Magnoliopsida; order Zingiberales; family Zingiberaceae; genus Kaempferia; species Kaempferia rotunda. The sequence continues at coordinate 4,618 of JBAMIB010048211.1, forward strand.
TGGTGGACATAGATTGGTTGGTATCTGGTATCTTCTAGAACTCTAGTTGCCTGAATTTATTTGCTTCTCATTGAAGATAATGTCTCTTGCTCTTTGGTTTGTTAACATAAACATGCTTAGCCAAGCATTTATAAAAGTGTTATACAAAATGGTAATTATATTTTCTTATGCTTAGCATGCCCAAATTTGAGGAAGATCCCTCATGTCCTTGTTGTGCATGGTGAAAGTGATGGTTCAGAGGACCATTTTAAGGTATATGTACGTATGATGTATATATATCCAGGCTATAGTGGTTATGGATTATTGATTCAGATCTTGATTTCATGTATAATTGATATCTGTTAATGTCTGGTACAACAGAACGTCAAACTTGCTAATTGGGTCTTTCATAAACCTTCACTTCCTATTCCATATGGAACACACCATTCAAAAGCTATGCTTCTTGTATATCCCAAAGGAGTGCGTGTTGTTGTGCACACTGCAAATTTGATTCATGTTGATTGGAATAACAAAACCCAGGGCTTATGGATGCAAGACTTCCCTTGGAAGGGCAACGATCAGTGCATGGATTCTCTCTTTGAAAATGACTTGGTTGATTATCTCAAAGCACTTAAGGTACACTACTGATGGATGTTTGCTTATGGTAATAATTTGTAAGTTCTTGTGGTGTTTCATGTGTGGTTATGTATGTTTGATGCAAAAGAAATTATTGAAATGGCCTTGTCCCCATAAAAGACTGATAAAAGACAGATGTACATTTTAGCTATTTTTTCTTTTGCTCCATAACCTTCATATAAGCTCAATCATTCCTAGTGTTGTTACGTTTCCAATATGCTTCGATCTTTCTAGGATTTTATGCAGTGGTTTTCCTTTTTGTGGTTTTGTCAGAGTTTATGATACTCTAAAGTGGTATTTTCAAGCTTAAATGGTTCCTAGATTGGTAAAGTAAAATTGGGATGCCTATCATAAATTATGCTGCCTCCAGCACTAGTAAGATTAAGTAGTGTGCTTTGTTCAGCTTTAAAAAAAAATTGAAAACTAACTTGATTGCCTTTGGAACGAACTTTCAGTTGCCTGCATTTACTGCCAAACTACCCACAATCGGAAATGTCACCATCAATGCTTCTTTCTTTAAGAAGTTCGACTATAGCAGTGCAATGGTATTTTCTTATCCTTTTGTCCATGGCTTTAATGTTTCAATACTTTTTCTGGCAATTTCTGTTTAAATCTTAAATAGGTTGTCGGCCTTTTTCTGCATACATTTGCCTTTCTATGTATTAACAATGCAATACTGTAATTTTTATATTTAGCTTCATTTGTTAATATGAACAGGTTAGGTTAATTGCCTCAGTTCCTGGATATCATACAGCTACCAATTTGAAGAAGTGGGGGCATATGAAGTTGCGGAGTGTTCTTGAAAACTGTGTATTTGACAAAGAATTTTGTAAATCCCCTCTTGTATACCAGGTGATAATAATTTTTCTTTCTAGCTTTAGTTGATGTATTTTGTTAAATGTTTTTAAGGACTATGTTTGCTTCTGTTAGTTAATAGGCATGCTATGTTAATTGACTATTTTGTTCTTGTTGCAATGGTGATACTTTTTGGACATATATTTTAGTCAATAACTGATAAACTATGTCAAATCTTGCAGGTTAAAATTTTGACATTCAAGTGGAATATAACATCTTTACTTTGTAAATTTGAGATATTTGTAAACAACCCACCAGATTTACTAAAATATCATGATTAGATAAGTTTTTCTTTATTGTGTGATGACATCCTAATCATGCCCCATGTATTTGTTAACACTTGCATTTATAGTTCGAATTTTTCTAACTGATAGAAACATTGGAATGTGATTACGAGATGCTGATTACTAAACCTGGACTACAGTTTACCGTGGTGTATCAGTAGATGTAATTTTTTTACCTGTTAATGTTCGGTGGTGGAAGTAAATGCAACCAGTATAGATTGGTAGAAATGCCCTCTCCAGCTTGTCGTCATGTAGCAGATGTAATTTTTTTACTGATTAGATGTTCAATGTTGGAAAGTTTGGTTCAATTAAATGTAACCAGTATACATTGGTAGGATACTGTCTCCAGTTCAATTTGAACTCACATATCTAGTTCCAGGCAAAGAGTTGGATGAAAGCCCAATTTTTTGGAAGGATTAGATGGACTTTATTAAGTTGTAATCACAACTGAACCGAACCAAAATTTTCAATTATTTTTACTGTTTAAACAAAAGAATTGGTGCCCCTTTAGGTTGAAGTAAATGTATCCTTTCAACCCTGCTTGTGCTAAATTTAGTGCATCACTCGGTGTCCGGCTGCATATGTATATTAAATTTGGTGTTTAGTGGAAAACAATTACAGATGTCATAATTTTAGCATCGTCTTTTTTTTTGTGCCAATACAATGCTTCACCTCCCCTGTATTCAGAGGTTTAATTAATTTCTCTTGTAAGCTTGGGTTTAATTGATTTAAAGATATGTTGTATTTGAATGATTAGGCCAACAAGGTCATCCTAATTGAGTTACAGTCATCATTAATCAGAATGTCATGCATGTTGTTATTTTGATCATGTGTTTTTGCATTATTTGTGTAGAACTGTATATTGTTTTTTTTTAAAAAAGAAAAGAAATCAATGAATGTCCTGCCTACAACAAGCTATATTAAATCATATTAACCATACTATGAACCAGCAGTGTCTCCAGTATGATAGTCTAAAAAACCATGTATGGACTCATGATGCAAGAAGAAATACTTGTGTCCTCTTCCATTCCTATTACTTTTTTAAACAATTTGTCCTAATCAGAAAACCTTGTGGGATTTCTGATGAACGAGGGAAATATGATGTCTCATTGTCCATTGCAGTTTTCCTCCCTTGGTTCTCTGGATGAAAAATGGCTGTCTGAGCTGGCAGTCTCCATGTCATCAGGCGTTTCTAGTGATAAATCTCCACTGGGCATTGGAAAGCCTCTCATAATCTGGCCAACGGTTGAGGATGTTAGATGCTCTATCGAGGTATTGCTACTAAAGCCTATAGGAATATATGTTTCTTTGATACGATGTACTTTTTCTCCATCAGGGTTAATTCTAATGTTCCACAACAAGCACCCTGGCTTTTTATGGGGAGAAGTTATAGATTTATAGATAATTCCATATCTGAATTGTAGCATTTGGCAGTTTCCATTATCCTTAGATGTTTATAATCATTCATACAATGAAAGATATCAAAGAACTATTTTATAGTGAACACTTTTATATTAAGAATGTTAGGATCTAGACCTTTAGACCAGAGCGTCAATCACAATTAGCTATTCCATTTGTGCAAGGGCAAAGCTTCTACACAATCCTTTTTTTCTTTTGCTGGAAATAAAAATATATTACCAAACTAACAAACACTTGGAAAATTAGGATTCCAAATTATTTGGGATATACTTGTCTATGTGACATGGTTAGTAATGCAATATGCTAGCCTGTTAGGTTTTCTATGTAACCTCCAAAAAATCCAAAACATCAGATGCGACATGTGCTTTATATTTTTTGATGAAAGCAACCATCTCTTGTTGAAGATATGGTTGTTTTTTTTTTCTTCAACATAGTCTGGACGTAATCATTGATCCACATCTTAAATCTGATGAAGTTCTTAATTACTCATGTGGCGGCCCTACTTTTGTGAGGATTTCAAAATGCCCTGTTTACATTAAACTGAAACTAGCCATTAGCTAAATAGATCTGAAACTGAAATTAAGCATAGATAGGGGTTTTTTTTTTTACTTTTAATAAATACATGATTCAGTCACGATTAATTTGTTGTTAATTTATTGTTGTTTCATAAATCCAAGTGCTTTGTACTTATTAATTTTGGCTATTGATTTAATCAAATATCATTTATATGATTCTTGAATATTGATCTCCATATCCAGGGTTATGCAGCTGGCAATGCAATTCCAAGCCCGCAAAAGAATGTAGAGAAAGCTTTTCTCAGAAAATATTGGGCAAGGTGGAAGGCTAATCATGTAGGCCGCTGGTGTGTCCATTAGTCACTCTGGACTTTGTCATTTTGAATCAAAATATATATAAATGAAATATTTTCTATGACTATAGGTGATGAAAAGGTGGCCATTATACATAATAGTGCATTGAGGCATTACCTGGCTATTCGGGGCATTACCTGGCTATTCGGGAAATTGCTAGATAGAATATATCAAAAATTACTTGTAGTGAATTAGTCTAAACTAAGGAATGCTAATTCTATTGGATGTCCTACTCACAAGAATGTCACTTCTGTTAAAGACTCTGCATTAATATGCACAAATAGAATAGGCTTAAGAGATGTGTGGAAATATAAGTGTGCTATACTCTGCACTCAAGATCCATTTTGGACTATGGGAGATCTGCAATGATCATTTATCTCATATAATCCTTGAAACAGTATATTATACTCAAACAGGACTGAGGAAGTTTTTTTTTTGTGAACTTCTTTTGGCACTTTTGGTGGCTTTACTAACATTATGTAAACAAAATTTGGGATGGAAAAGTGATCAAGTCATTAATATCCTGCATTGCATCATTCTGAATGACATGTTTTTTTCTCTGTATAAACTTTATGATATATCATTTCAGTAATGTGATTTTTACATTACTTGCATGTACTTTGCTGGAACAGTCACGCAATGCCACACATAAAGACATATGCTCGTTACAATGCTCAAAATCTTGCGTAAGCGTCACAAAACTATTCACATTTAGCCATGTCTTGTCTGTTACCATTTTATCCTTAAGATAGACTTTGATTATCTGTTGCTTTAAAACCTTGCAACAGATGGTTTCTTCTTACTTCAGCAAATCTAAGCAAAGCTGCTTGGGGTGTATTACAGAAGAACAATTCCCAGCTTATGATACGTTCGTATGAGGTGAACTCTTCAGATACTTTGATGATATCATCTGATCATAAAGTCATGTACATGATCAAATAAGTGTCTTGGGGATTACTTTATTGAGTATGTTCCTTCTAATTAGCAACCATCTCTTGTGGTGGTAAAAAAGCATAGTTACATGATAACATACAACAAGAAATTGCTTGATTATGTCCATCATCAAAAGACCATAGAAATGCTCAATAGTTTGCTTTGTCAATTCAACATTTTGTTTAACTTCATAATAGAGAGTTAAACTGCCAGAGTTAATTCATTTTTTTTTAAAAGGAACTCATTTCAGTAAGAGATTTAAGGTAAGCAAATTTGTTACTGCTGGTAAACATATTTTGCTCTTCAACCTCTACCTGCCTTTGCCAGCTAAAATTTGGTACTCGGTCTTGTAAGAAAGCGGTAAGTGGTATTAAACTTGTCGGTAAGTGGTATTAAACTTGTTTTTCCCTTCACCCTTCATGGGAAAAAAAAAATCAAAAGGCAGGTTCTTGTTTCACATTTTCGCCTTCAACGTCTATATGTGATTGTCTCTATTTTCAGTTGGGAGTTCTGTTCTTGCCTTCTTCAAAGGCCAATGACCAAGCTTTTTCTTGTACAGATGACCATGTACTGCAACAGGTAATTCAATCTCGCTAGATGAGAAATATAGCGGTTCGTTACAATTCTTTGAACAAACATCAATTTTATCATAAATCTGTCTATTGTACAGGAGAATTCCAGCTCAGGTTATATGACTGGTGGAGAAAAAACAAGGTTGGCAACCTTATGCTGGAAAGGAAACAATCCAAGCGAATCCTCCAAAGTGATCCAGCTACCCGTTCCATATCAACTCCCACCTCAACCATACAACTCCTCAGGTCAGGCAGTTATTTGCAGCTCCATTTATAGTTTCCTATATTTTCCATAAAAATGTTAACAATCGAGAACAAACAAATTTATGTTCTTCATTGTTTCAAAGCAGACGAACCATGGTCATGGGACAGGCGATATGCAAAAAAAGATGCCTACGGGCAAGTTTGGCCACGCCGTGTTCACTTGCATGCGGATCAAGATGGTTGATCCAACTGGAATCTAAAGCAGAGTCAAAATTTTTCAAGTGTGGTGGGTAATATTAAAGAAGAGGTTTTAAGTTTATATTGCTGCCTTTTCATTGTAAATATTCATGTATTGTGTTTACTTAGAATGTATTAGTTAAAATCCAAAATCATTAACTAATTATAATTGCGAGACAATCATTAATTCATCTCACTATGACGTTTGAAATGGGCGGGGGAAAGTGTTAAAAATTATAGACTTTCAAGACCCATTTTAATCTCTAGTTTAACAACCAAAAAAAAAAAAAAAACTTGTATGCATACCTAACAGTTTCAATCAAGAATTCTCTGGTGTATACATATGTGAGCCTTTGAGCCCGAAATGAAACTTGGTAGTTTTACCAAACCAAGGTTGAACCGAGGGCATTTTGATTTTTGAAATGTGAAAGTGGAAGATAGATTTCTAAAGGAAGAAAAAAATCATAGTAAAATAAAAAATAACATAAGCCTTTAATTCAATAATAAGATCCCAACAAAGAAGCAACAAAGGTGCATTGTATCTACTGTAAAATCCCGAACACATTGTACTTGCAATGCTTTATGATTTTAGGAGTTCCTGGTACAGGAAGGTTACTGATGTAAACTTGACAACCAGTTTGGCATTTATACAGGCATAATAAATGACAAAAATAAGATGAGGGAAATAAATTGAGTCATTTTTTGACATATGTAGAAGTGTCGGGCCCGACGTCACGAGAGCCAGTATTCATATACGGTCCTCGGAAATTAGCCTGAGGTGGCAGAGGCTTTGAGTAGTCAATGATGGGTCTATTTTTCGATTTCCTTCAAGAAGCAAACTTGTCTTAGAAAACAATGATCGAAGAGAACTAGAAGGACATTTTATCAACAAATAAGATTTTACATACACAAAGAAGAAAGGAAATGCTAGGCCAGCTCCAGCAAACGCCAACAGACCACTTGCAACTGCCACATTACGTATCCGAGACATCTAATGGATCGAATCTGGAAAGAAAAACAATTTATATATGATTGTGACAGGCAGATGGTGGCATCGATAAGTGAGAAAGACCTAGAAATGCTCTTTCTTTGGGAAAGAAAAAGTGGCATTGTTTCCTTAATTCACATTGAAGCATATGTCAAGGAACCAGCATGACGTTTTACCAAGAATTTCAGAACCCAAGTTGACAAAGGGGAACATCTCCAATGACGTTGAAATTAATCTTCCATCAAAACATCTCTAATGCCTTAAGAAATCTTTTGACGGAGGATTAATTTCAGTGTCGCTAGAGATGTTTCCCTCATTCATTTGCCCTGGCCTAAATTATAATTGCAAATTGGCGAACGATGACCTTCCAAATGAATCAGCATCTCTTCATAGTTCAATGCCCCACAGATCTCTGTATCCTTTGGAGAGTCGCTGATAAGGTAATTTCTCTAAACCCTCCCGCGCTACTCTTTAAACCATCGTCAAATGATCAGATATGTTCTTGTCAAGGTGATTGAATCTTCTACTAATATTCATGATACGCTAACAGCGAATCTTCTGCTAATATTCATGATACGCTAACGGCTGAATGTGAATCTCATTAGTAGACTAGATTTAGAGATTTTGAGTAAAATAAAGTTTTTTTTCCTTAGAGATACTAGCGACAAGAGGGTGGTAGAAACCTTATTTCACTTAGGGTTTTTTGTGAGAACTGTGATGATCATTTTTTTCAAAGATTGCTTGTTCTGTAATCAACTTTGCTGCATTTTAAGCTTTATGAACTACTATTTAAAATGCCATAAATTAGAAGAAAGTGAGAAGAATTTTTGCTTGTAATTTTGAGACATAGGTTATGCCATAATCTAAGGTATTGTTATAGGGTCAAAACAAAAATCCTTCTGAGGAAGAGGTCAGGGAATCTTGTTCTTTTGTTACTTTATGTAAGAGATTGGATTAGCTATTTACTACACCTTCTCAACACTGTGTTTTGCTATTAGTTCTTCTCTTTTTCGCTAGAATTTCTTTTCATCTCTAAAAAAATTCTCCACTGTAGTTACAGTAATACTGACAAACATTTGTCTATTTAATTGCTTGTAGCTGTTTCTCTCTATATTACTGGCAGCTGGGTTCACTTTTTCTGAAAATCAGTTAGGGTTGAGCAACTTTGTAAGATTCCAGATTAGTTCAAGACAATCATGTCATATTCCACATTGATTCCTGCCTAAACTTTGTTTGAATCTCAGCATCTTCCCAAAATTCAGATTGCTCAGGTTCGAAAACATCTTATTAAATGATTAAACAGTTTGCAGTAAAAACCAGTATTTATCTTGTAGAATCTTTCTGGATAAAATGATCCATTGGAGTAATACTGCTTTTTTTTTTTTCTGGTTTCCAGCTGGTTTTGCTAAAAAAAAACAGAAAGGTTGAAGCCTCACTTTGTGAATAAACAACTAGAAAAATGGCAGTGTACAACCTCACTTGAGAGTTGAGAATAAACAACTAACAAGGATAGTAGATTAGTAGATTTTACCATTATCTTGATCTGGAATTTGTTCATATAAGTTTGTATTTTTTTTTCCCTTGCATGTATGTTACTTTAAATCTCTTAGCCTCCATCCATTCAACCTCTAACACATCAAGTATATCCCACTTATTAAAATAAATCATTGATCATGGTAATTAGAATTTGTTCATTTTCCTTGTCATCTCTCCATATGCCAAAAGTTATCAGCTTCTAATTTTAGCCATTCTGGATCTTAATGATGTTGAAAAGCCAACTATTGATTTCTGCAAATTGGAAAAAAAACTAAAGAGAACATTACCTATTCGGCAAACCAACAATTATACAACCAACTCATTTGCATTTTAATTGAAGTCAGTTGTTTACATTATAAACTACATTACACTTTCCTAAATTAATTCCTGGTTTATTTTGGAGATTTTCCACATTCATCTTAGCTTGAGTTTGACAAATATCAGAGCCAACTGCCAAGATCATGCTAGGTTCTCTTTATCTATGCTTATTGAGTGATTTTGACCAACATCAGAGCAAGCAATTTTAACCAAGAAATGCAAGTTTGTGGAAATTTTCTTCTAAATGGATGAAGTTTGGGCTCCCTATCATTGATTTGCCCATCAGTTCCTCCAAGTAACTATAATTTGCTCTTCAGAAGTAATCACTTGCATGCTTTGACACTGTTAATCTCATCCTTAAATGAATTAGTTTGCCACAAAAGTCTGCTCATCGTTTATGTTCATTGAGAGTATTGTGGCTCATAAACCTTCAGGGTTTTAACACATTCAAGATTTCACAGGGTTCATACTCCTAAATCTCCTGGATTTATAGTGTAATGTGATTAGCTAACTTATCTTTAATCATGTATCTCTCTGTGATTCAGGCATCTTTCGTATCTAGTGTGTTCCCCGTCCAGTTAAAGTTGTAGGTGCGATTGTTGTGGACATGTGATTTCAGTAATATCTGCAGGGAACCTAAATGGTGTTTAGGTTGAAAACCTTGCTGCAATCCCATCTATGGTGCAGCCAAGTAGTGTTGCTGGTTTAACAGAATTGCGATTCATTTAGCAGAGTAGTTTTACGAGAAGAGCATTGTAATATGATCATCTATTTTTATCGATTATCAAATTAGACACCTAAAAACTTGTGCAATTGACTGTGCGAAGAACATACAACGCAGAAAAACACCGAAAAAAAGAACATGAAGAGACAGAAATTAAAAAACTTACCGGATCGCAGAAAGAGATGTTGCTCCGCGAAAGATTGAAAGAGGATGGCAACTAGGGGAGATTCTTGCAGGTACTCGTCAATTTGGGAAGAAGATTTCTGCGAGCAAAAGAGAGCGGTGGAAACCAGAATCGCGCAGTAAGGGGAAAAATGAATTTAGGGTTTGGTTGTTTCCTCGAAGCGAGCGAACCGGGCGTTAGATTGTCAGTTCGGTTGGGTTGTCGGGTGTGTTGGATCGGGTACGGATCGAGTTGGAAAAAAAATTTATGTCTAAATTCGAATCTCACTCGAATTCAAATTCAATCCCAAAACCTTTAAATCTAAATCCGAACCCGACTAACCCAATTAACCCTAATCCAACCCATATAAATTGAAAATCCGATTAAAAATAATTTTTTCTTATAATTTTTTATTTTTATTTTAATATTTCATTAATATCATATTAATCAATTAATATTAATATACATAAAATTATCATAATTTTTAAAATAAAATTTTATTTAACAAAAAAATTATATACTAAGTAACCAAATCTTAAATTTGCATCAAATCGAATCCAATCTGACTGGATTAAAAAATTTTCAACTAAAATCCTTTCAATCCGATTCTAAAAATTTTTAATATGAATCTGATTTATTTCCTATCAAATCAGATTAGATCATAGGATAAGATTATCATATCGAATTTACTTTAGACATATGGTAAAAGGTGATTCGTTCGCCCACAACGTCTCTATTAATTCGTCTCCAGACTAAAATGGAAGAGGTAAATCACGGATGACTATTAACCATTAATTCAAATGGTGAAGACACCCGGATAAGAATTTACTTTAAAATATAAGGTAACATTAAGTACAATAAATTTAATGTGATGTTACTCTTACTCAAATCCACCACCATTGACCAAAGGTTTTTACCTAGTATGGCACCGAACATTCCTTTTTTTATATAATTTATTATATTATTATGCTTAAGTTTTGTTAAATATAATTTTAAATATATCTTATGTATATAATTAATTGTATACATTTGTAAAGCAAATTATTATATTTATTCTTAATAAATTTATAGGACATTTGATATGCAAGAGTATAAATTATATCTTACTAATCGAATGTATGATCTGGTTTTGAAAACATTGTTTGTAGTAGTAAAAGAAGCAGGGCAGTGATGGGCTTTATGTTTGAAATGTACGAGCTCAGAATAATAGTATAATAAGTTTTTTATATATTTAAGAACTAAATCTCAATTTGGATGAATTTATCGATAATTTTTTTTAATGAAGG
>JBAMIB010048418.1:0-15615 GCA_037177415.1 Kaempferia rotunda
GACAAATTTGTTGAGGGCATGCTTTGAAGATCTAAGTTAGGGGTACTTTTGTTATATTAAATATTGAGTTGTAATGTAATATGGATTACATAGGTTTTGCTTTGTAATCCAAATTACAAAAGTTTATTAACTTTTGTAATCCAGATTACATTACATTATAGGGTTAAATTGATAACAAACAAAGTAATCAAGATTGTAATGTAATCTGGATTACATTACAAGGCTGATTACAGCCTACCAAACGCAGCCTTAATGAAAAATTTGTATAAACCGATCCGATCATCTCAAAAAGTAATTGATTTAATCGGGACTTTGTATGAGTAAACAAGTCCCAAAGTTGAAATGTCAAAATGGAATTGGAAAAGCACACACGGCAATAGCATAGATTCTTTTGCAACCTTGAAATTATATTTATTTTTGAGTTGAACTTCCACCGGCTTGATGCTTTCTTTACATTCATTAGTAGCCTTTTTCATTGAGGTTAATGGCCACAATGTGAGGTTTGTAAGAGTTTGAACAGCTTTGGAACACCTTCTCAATATTCTCTCATACACAACGGTATGGATAAAATTTAAAGATGTTTCTTCCTAGTGTGGATAAAACTTAAAGATGATTAGATTTATTACTCATTCGTTAGGTTCAAAAAAGGTTTGGTACTTTTGAGTTGCCTTGTACCAGTACTAAAGGCATTTAAATAATGGGATTAGTGTTTTGATTGATCATAAAGTTTCTCTCCTAATTCATCCATTGAGGAATGGATCTTAATCTAAACAATTTTGCACCATAAAGTTATTTCATCTGGAACAAAATCATGATAATAATTCAGGGTAAGGTAACACTAAAAACTTTCAGAATCTCATCGAATCTTTGTACCTTTAGGCTTATGCAAGATGAGCCCTTGAGTCAATTTTGTAGAGTCAAATGTAGACAACTGAAAGTAAAAATTGATCTAATTTCAATTGCTTGCACAACAATTTATATAACGATACTTCTGTGTAATTTATATACAGACTATTAAAATTATCGACACAGTAGCAACTTGATCTACTATGAAATCTTTTGCATAAAAATATTTACAAAATAATTTCACGCTGCCCATTACCTACAGATTCGCCTTGCTTACTGAGTTGTGAATTAGAAAAATTGGTGTGAGAAGTTAGAACCATGGGTGCCATGTTGGATCCATCATGCAAAGGTTCCTCGGTTCCAAGGCTGCTTCTACTAAATCAGTGACGCCTCTTTGTACAGACTGTGGGGGGTCAGTTGTGTTATCGTCCTACAAAAGAATGCAGTGCGTCGTGAAATGAAGGTCATTAAGTTGAGGTCAAAGGCTAAAAGACCAAAGTCCGTCTATACCTCTTCGGGGAAATATTGTGGTGCTATTGATTTAATACGTGAAACAGCATTCTCTACGTTGGTAGCCACTTTCTGCTCGAAGTCCAGTGGGTTGATTCCTCCTGCAGTAACTGGTGCAGGTGGAATTCCAAGCGGCCTTCTCCATGACCAAGAAAGCAGCTCATCTCTAAAGAACATAGCAAGATGATGCCATATATGTTGGGTTTGCTGCACGAAAATTAACAAATTTATAGAATTGAGACAGAGAGAGGAATCCATATATGCAAAGCATTGGGATGAAGGGAGCTAGCTACCTTTGGTGAAATTACTGACTGTGCAGCTGCACAAATTGCAGATACGATAGGACCCTCCACCCCAAACTGAGAGAAGAAGGTTTGCATGTTTCTGGTCAGTCTGAAGGGTACTGGCTCATTGAACTCGATCATCCCATTCACATCGTAAGCTTCAAGGCCATGAAGTAGAAAACAAATCAGTTCAAGCAAGATTGAGGTTTAGTCATTTCTGTAAGGTTAAATGACTTAAATCTTACCAGGATGAAAATCAATTTGAAAAATCTTGCCAGTGTTTTTAGCAAAGAGAATCTTATTGGGAGATCTGCCCCCAATCTGTAACATGTATGATATAAAACAAGACAGTGCCAGCTGGACAGCAAATTGTTTCTTGAATGTCCAAAGATGGTTGCCACTTGGGAGGGTTTTGTACATGTATTGAGAAAATATGTTATCATTCACCACATTTTTGGTAATTTCATGATAAGCCTGTAAACGCAACTCAAGAACAGCTTCAGGTGTGAGTTGACCAGAAATGGCTTGGTTAAGATGTTCCTTAAAAAGAGTGATGGGGATATCAGCCTCCCTATTATGGCGTGCACAATTAATCTCATAGACCTCAAGAAATGTACTGTACATCAAATCATCCTCCACCATCCTTACCTGAAAGGCAACAGTCAGTTCTTGTACATGTATGCTGCAACTTGTTTGTATGCAAGATAACACACAAAAAAAAATCACATAATAACATGAGAATTGATCAAAACAAGTACCAAAAGTCATGTAACATTATCACTTTAATTGTTCATGGAAAGTAAGAAATGAAGTGCAGAACTAGCTGTTTCACCTGTGACCAGACAGGTATTATTATTGGCGTATGGAGAGTGAGATGACGGCGCCTTGATTCCTTATGCTTGTCAAACATCCGATTAAGCACGCGAAATAGCTGAAGCATGCGCTCATCACTCCGAGCGTTTGGAGTTAATGATGTCTGAACAATGAAATGGCGTTGGAAACCATCAGATCCTATTAGAGTCAAGCGGCGGCAACTGCTACCATGCCTACGCACAATTGGAATATCTGCTCCAACCCTATCTAACTTAACTGTATGATCAGGTGCAACTTCCTGTAACAGAAAACAATATTTAAATATATGCTGCAAAAGCTAGGTGATACTACAAACTGAGTTAACAAAGATTAAAGTGATCTTAGCAAAATTCATACAAACCTGGTCCGTGAAATACTGGCCTGGCATTTCAACATCAATGACATGGTAATCATGCAATACTTTGCTTTCTTCTTCAAGTTTCAAGGCAGCAGGAAATCTGTCTTCAACATTACTCTGAAGAATATTCTTCCAATGCTTCAAGCGTTCTGTTAATTCAGAGAGGGTAGCGGGAAAGGTTGCTGCTCTCTCTGGATCAAGATCTCGCTCAAATTCCTGTTTATATTCTTTTACAAAATCAACATGCTTGTTAACAGCATCTGCTGAAAAACAGGCTCTACAAACACCAGAAAGCTCCTTCTTCAAAGACTGTGGCACCTCACCAGTGGTAGCAGTAGGATATTTGTAACAACGATGAAGCAATGCATTAACCACTGCAAGAAGCCGCTCTTCAGGAAGCGTGACAAATCTTGAACCAATTTCAGATAGTAAAACCTGAACAAAATGCCATAATCAGAATAAACCAAATCAAATTAGTCCAACCTGTTTCAATCTTAGTAAAATAAACTTAGGTAACCATGTCAAAACTGTGATAGACACACCTTTCCATCAAAATAATCGAAAGGATTATCTTTAAGGAAGTGGATAATGATTCCCAAAAAACATGGTGCTTGTTATAATGCAAGAAGTATATCAGTTTCATACATTGCAAAAAGTCAATAGGTAACATATTGCATGCCATTCTAAAAGACAATAAGGAGCTGTTGACAATCATTATCATACCAAATTGCTACTAAAATTGATAGCTTCACAAGCAGGTGAGCATGTGGAGTAAAAATTAAAGTGTTCAGACCTGCCTAGACGACCTTTGCCAACTAAAATCCACAATGCAGCATAACATAGCTTCTAAAAATAGGAATAAAAATGGCTAACCAAAAAACAACTGTGATAAGGTTCTGAAAATCAGATTCATTGCTTACCACGACAAAATATAACATGGTTCTAAAATCAAATTCTCATGGCCTGCCAAATAAAGGTAATCTTGCATCAATACAACCAGTCTTTTTTACTTGATTATATTAAAGAGGACTTAACATCGAAGAGACCTTTAAGCTGTGTTTTCTTTGAGAGAGAAATAGGAAAGAAAGAAAGAATGGTAGGGCTGGAAAATGAGAAGTTAAGAAAACAAGAGAGTTCTTTCTTGTTTTTTCCTAAAGAGAAATATGAAAAGAAATGATTCATAACAAAAAGGTCAGAAATAATTATGACAATGTAGAGGCTGAAAAAGAAAGAATTGTTCTATGTCAAGCAGGGGTAAAATGGACATTGGTTCACATGAGGTCAATTTTCACACAATTTGAACAGATTGATCAGGAGAGTACAAAGCGATCAAATTTCTTTCACTGCCTACTCCATCCAAATAAATAAGAATCTCCATACAACAAGATCCCTTCTGTTTTTGAACCCCTCCCAGACCTCTCCATTCCCATGCAAAAGACGGTTTTCTTTAGAGTTCATTTTATAATGCATTGGTTTTCATTTACAATGGAATGGAGTTATGGACAAAGTTTTCAATTGATTGCATTTATTTCATGGGTCAGCTTTGATTAAATGTGCTTTTTCTTTCTTTTCTCAAAATCTTTAAATTATAATGTATCGAAGCTATTAAATAAATTTGAGCATCATCCTTCCTTTAAATTCTGATTTAAATATAACACTATAAATTGGGTCCAACTGTCACTGTCATTCCGTTATGGATATGACATACTTGAGAAGAAAAGGTCGAAGAAAAACATAGAGCGTACTTTAAGAATGATCAGAGTAATCTCTTACCTCTAGTTCACTGGCCAAATTTTGATGTTTGTTCCTAAGAGTCTCCATTATATCTTTTGCAGCATCAAAAGCACTTGCAACGGAAGCCACCCAGCCAAGTCCACCATTGCGTCTTAAAGGAATATGAGAACCTTCAGCAGAAGTTGGATTTTGTGGAGGTTGGTCCTGCACACTGTTGGCATTACCTTCCATCATTCCAGATCTTTCCGATTCTTGTCCTAGAGAATTTGCACCTTCATGTGAACCAACACTAGCAGCCGACTGGGAACCTTGATGCGCCTGAGTTTCTGAAGTAACACCAAGGTGAGAGGCTCCTCGTTGATTTCCATCAACAAAGTTTTGTGAGCCAGCATTATTTGCTGTCGCAGCTTGTTGCACACGCTGCTGAGCTAATTGTAGCCTTCCATAATCAGATTTATTAGCAACATCACGACGCTCCATAAGATAGGTACGTAACCAGTAATACAAGGCCTTCAAAGATGTCAAAGACAAAATTTCAAGAAAAAAAAAATTATCTTATCGATCAAGGAAAAAATTATCAATTCCAAAAAATGTGCATTCATTTGCAGTCAACCTGAGGATAAACTTTAGCAACATTAAGAAGAACTAGCTTGCAATGCGGAGCTTCAGTTCTTTGTAAAGAAAGCAAAAGTTGTGGTATCCAAGAAAGCCAAACCCAATGTGGTAACTGGTCCAAATACTTATCCAATACCTTCCCAACAGATTCATTTGGTGTATCAAAACTAAGAAGGTATAAAACACGCGCCAAATGACTCCTCGAATTGGAAACACCATATCTTATGCCTTGAAAGAAGCAGCTCACAGCATATTCTAACCACAACTCGTCGTGTGTCTCTTTGTAAACCTGAAGAAGGCATGACTGTAACTATTCTCACAATATCTATGCATAAATAAAAACATAAAGTTGACATACCATGTCACAGTGGTTTCCCCAACTTATCCAACCTTTTGGCAAATGCTTAAATAGACTTATTGCATTAGAATATGCAAGATTAGCGTTTTCACAGTCATTCATTTTCGATAAGAAATCACCTTTGATGCGAAATATTTCTGCTTTGTGTTTTACAGGAAAATATTCAAGGTTAGTATTGTTGATCAAATTAAGACCACTGATTAGTTCCCCTTTCATTTCCAAGTAAGCCTTTGCCTGCTCTCTTATTTTAACAAATGCTTCCTGAAAAATTTAAAAAGACAGTTTGACACTAGAAGTCATCGTAAGAATATCATAACAATCATTTCAGAAAATTACCTGCACTTCCATTGTTTCATGTCCGTACATCTTGTCCAATATTTTTACACAAACATCATATAGGCCTTGCTTGCGAGCTACATGAGCTAGTTTATTAACATTCCAAGCCTTATCACGATAACCAAGATGATGTAATTGTAGATTAGCTTGACCATAGTCTTTAAATGCATCTATGACAACATTGTACATCTCATTTCTCCACTGTTGTAGATCATACCAAACAGACATATTATCCCATTCATTGGGAGTACGCAGTCTCCAAGTCTCAAGGATGTCTTTGAGCTCACCATATGCATTTACATTCCCACCTGAGCTACCTGAGGGTTGTTTGTTCCCATTCGCAATGTCCAACAGTATTCTTGCAGATTCTTGAACCTCTACCAATTGCTGAAATTGCTGCAACAGAGGTGTTCGAGATTGAACTGAAAATTCAGGCAACTGCCACCATTGCTCCAATGCAAGCTCAACTCCTTTGGCCACGATGTTTTCAGCTTCACTGGCACCATTAGCATTGCGGTCATGGAGAGCAAAGAAGGCTTGAGCTAGGCGATACTTAGGAGTCTCCTCTACTTGAGCTTTAGAGATAACACTCTCTTTCAAATAAGTCCAGTCAGGAACCTTCCACAGGCAATCAAGAAGAATTTCATAATTCTCTATGCTCTTGCCAAAATCGGCCAAGGCATCCCATTGACTTAGCTGACTTGCACAGTAAAGCCATTGCTCTTCCCAAAGACACATCTCCGCCTTAGGGACTGTATTGTTGTATGTACCTTGTGTTGCTTTGATCATTGCCTGATGAAAAAGATTTTGGGCCCGCTGCCAATAACCATGTTGAACCAGTGATAATCCTGCTCTTGTTTCAGAAGTAATTGATCTTCTTTTCCACAATCCACACCTCATATCTTCTTCATTAAGAAGTCGATAAAGCTCTGCCAGTGATTCAGAGCATTTAGCTTCATTCATGAACAACATGACATGACTCTCTAGTAAATTAAGTGAAATATGCCATGCATTGTAAGTTTTGCCGATATATTTGATAAGCTCACTTGGCATCCGTGGTTGTGGGTGGCTCAGATGCAGCCCTTCAAGTAAGGCTTGCACAACATTAGGTCTGCTACCTTGTTGTTTTTTATGGTAATCTTTTGACAACAGAGTTATCATTGGTTTGGCAAGTGCAACTTGTTCATCTTTCTGTAAAGTCACCCAGACAATGGGGAAAATTAAGACCCACATGTGATATGCAACATTAGCATCTGCATATGATAATTCTCTTAAGGGGATGACAAGATCAGCCACCTACACAAGAAAGTTACAGATGAAACAAATATAGAACAAAGGGGGGGTCCAAATAAGTATTATAGTGCCTTACAAAGTTGAAGGTACAAACATCAACAAACAAACAAGCAAAATGTGAAGCTGTGCATAATCAAAACAAACCTGAAGTCTACACATTTCAGACAAAAATTGTGCATGTCTAGACACAAGAGAGTCAAAAGTAAGGGAACCCCCATCCGTATAATCTGACAGATCAGATGTGTACTGAACTGCATATGTCTCGGGAAAACTTCCTGATGCCATTACTGGTGGCACTCGTGCAGAATTTGGGGCTAGCATGATAGGCTCTTTCTCTACTAAGATAGCTAACAGAAGGTCAAGTCCCTGTTTTAGCCAAAAAACATCACTTGCAGCTTCCCAGTCCTGATTTTGGATGATAAAGTGTAATCTGCTGAATAGTGTTTTAGGAAGTGATTCATGGTATAACATGAAAAAATTTTGTCTAATTTCTGGATCTTTTGCTCTTAAACCCAACATAAACTGTCTTTCAACCTTCTGGAAAACTTCCTGGCAAAGGGGCAAAGGATATCTGCTAAGAATCAAAAACATTAGGCAACAACAAATGCATAATGGATATGGACAGAGAAGAAATTGCGAGTCCATACTTGTTCGAGTCTGCACAAAGTTCATAGAGAAGTTGTAAATATTTCCTATCCCATTCTTCTTGTGCAACTGCAGGAAAGTTTTTCCATTCAACTAATGATAGCTTTTGCAGATAGGACACTATCTCCTTCTGAGTTAGAGCAGAACTTGATGCACCAGAGGAAGAATATCTGTAATCATCTTCAATCCACACCTTTACCGTGTCAAGAACACACAAAAGCACACTGAAATCTGTAGACTTCTCAGAGAGCAGAGCTTGCAAAATTTGTCCTATTAACCTTTTCCATTCATGTGACTGCATGACTCTTTCTGTTACAAGGTTCAAGACGCATTTTATATTTGAAATGACAGAAGATGAGTCAGGTGTTGAACGTGCATTGATTAATGGGTCGACATCTGTCCGCTGTCCCTGAAATATAGGCCACATTCTTTTTTTATCAGGATTAGTACGGTCGGAAGAATCGACTCTAATCAATTCATTCTTATCCAAGGGATCATCACATATTCAAGTAAAGTAGCACTTTCTAATCAAGAAATGAGGGAAATCTAATAATATCATTTGAAAGCCTAACCTCTTTGCTTTCTCTAGCAATTTCTACAGAAGCTAAACAGCATCACAATAACCCTTTAGATGTGGAATACCATGAAAACAGAGCCAACACTTAAAGGAGATATAAATCAAATCTAAAGTAGTTAATTAAACGTAAATTCTTAAAATACGAGCCACAATCTTCAGGCTGCATCGATTGTTTAAGGTACATTGCAAGTAACAACATATTCAGGAAGTGGAGGCTACTGGTCAGTTTCAGGTCCATCATTGTCTCATAGTCATTCTTAAGATAAAAGGCAAGTAAACCATTATTGATAACTACAGTAGAATAGCAACCACAAACCTTAAAGCAGCTTTTTGACTGAGAAACATATTTTAGAATATACAAATTCCAGTCTAGCTAAAAAGGGCTTAATAAACTAGTCAAGAGTTAGACAAGTTATAATAAACTGAAGTTCAGTGAAAAAGTTGCTATGCATGCCCATAATTAAACAAGAAAAAGTTAGCGAGCATCCTACATAACACATGTATATTATCTAAGGAAAATGATTGACTATACACAATCTCTAAATTTGAGATGCAATGATACCTACGATTGTTAATGCATACCTTTTACAAAAAAAATTAAATTTATTAAAGCTCTCATTAACTATTTGATGCAGAGGGGATAATGCATGAATTGCCATGAAATGAGTTTCCAGCATTTCATAAGGAAAGACAATTGCCTTTACAACCATGTAAATTAACATAAGTTCCTTGAAGTTAACCATGCATAAGTTCCTTAATGTGACCATGACTGTGAGCATACTCGAAATAAACAAATTCCAAGCTCTAAAAGCAGATTACAGATCATGAACGCCACCTTCAACATAAATTGGAAGATAGAAAATCATGATGAGAAGTAATCACAGCCAATTCTTCCAGACCAAAATCTATCAATTTTCTTGTATTTCTAAATATACAGTAAGACAGGGTTTCTTCTAACAGCAGAGAAGTTACGAGTACAAGGATCAGTTTCTACCAGCCCATGCCTTTTCAGGCAAACATGGCATGTAAAAGAAAGATTTGAAGAGGAATAGGCAATCCACAAGCTGGCCAGAAAGTAACCATATCTTGAGTTACTGATTCTCTTCCAACACTGCCAGCCAAAGCATTTACAATGGCATGTGCAGAATCTACCGCACAGTGCTGTGATGGGAATGGACTGGATGGGTGCTAAGAATGGCATAAAAAAAAAAGAGATTGAGACGTACCAGTCAATACAAATAGAGACAGATATATGGCAAAAAGAATGATAAAAAGCATTTTGGTTTAGTAAAAAAAGATTAAATCAGACTGTGAAAATGGAATAGCCCCATTAAAAATAATAAACCTACCAAATATGAGTTCCATTTCTAAGCTTGAAAAATATGACATCTAGTATTGGTTAAATAAGATATAATCCAACATAAAGATGCTATAATGAATAAATCAGAAAATGCTACTAAAGTATTAGCAAATCACTTTCACAAATGCCATACTTGTCTGATATGTGAACTGGAAGTGCTTCCCATATCTCGTGCTAGACGCTGAAGTACACGAAGTAACAATGGAATGAAGGGATCAATAAAGTTCTTCTGAACTTCAGTCAATGACTTAACAACAAGTAGAGCAAAAGTAATCATTGAGTTAGCATTGCTGGTCTCTAGAGATATTTGAGGAGCTGTAGCAGCAGCAAGATGTTTGTGCAGAATCTCTCCAACCCTTTGATATAGTAATTTCACCTCTTGTGGTGTACCAGCCGCTTCAAGTGGAAATGTAGTAAATACCATTTTCAGCAAAGAACAAAGAGATTTTCCAGCATCCAATGTTTTGCTGTTGAAGCAAGGCTCCAGAATCTGCAAGACAAATTGAATAAGTTTAGCACTTCTAACAAGTTTAATCCAACTTTAATACTACAGCAGTGACATACCTGTGAAATGTGATTTATGTTGTTACGAATGAATAGACGTGGCTGCTTCTCCAAGACCTTGTTCATGACATCAAGACCCTGTGCAAGAGCTATTGCAGGGTCTTTGGATTGAGGAGCCTGAGGCGGAAGTTGACCGAGCAACTTCTCTAAATAGTTGAACTTGACATTCGCATTTGACCATACCTCCAAAGCTTGAGTCAGCAACTCGAGAGCTTGCTTATACATAGATGTTGATTCTTTATCCTTAGATTCTATCACCAAGGCAACCTATTTATAGATAAAATGGATAAGAAATTGAGTTTAAAAATGAGAGCAGCTGTAGTGGACATGTTTTGCGGCTACCCTACAACTTAATACTATTATTACAACAACCTTGTATTTGAAAAACAGCCATGTGATCGATCCTACACATTCATTTAATTTATAATACACATTGGAAGGCAAGATTGGAATCAATTGCATCACAAAATATTACAGGTCAACTGTTCGATAAGATTTGTCAATAAACTTAATTTTCTTTGCTAGATGTGTACCTTTCAACTGACAGCATTAGCAAAAAAAAAAAAAAAAAGTTCTCTCACTTCATATCAAAGTCTAGTGAATAAAAGTCAAACACTAATCAACCAAGCATATGTGAGAAGAAACAAACATGTACTTAAATTTGTTGCATATATTTACGTAGCTGTTGGTTAATATTCCATATATTAACTATCAATAAATACCCACCACGATAAGACACTAGAACAATAGCAAATTCAATAGCTAGATTCAATAAACAAAAGAACAAACTCTGCATGTGGTTAAAAAAAAGATTAGTCTCTGATAGACCAATGAATACATAACAGAGCCTTAAAAAAAATAAATAAGAGAAGCAACATGAGGAAACTTCAAAGAAAAACTACAGAGATTTTTTGCCAAATACTGCTTAAATTATGCCAAAGAGCAGAATTTTCAACAACTTGCTCTGTTTAGAAAAGATGTAATATGAACAGGTGTGCCCTGGTACACAAGAATAATGTTAGAATGGACTTGTCTAGACAGAAGTAGTTGGGGAGTTTTTATAATGGAATGGAAAGCCAAGAGAAGATGGTTATAACCATAAGGATTTGTTCATCAAAAGTACATTGGTGGTTGAAAGGAGTATATAATGATAATATGCAGATAGGCAAGTCACATCATAGGAAAATTGTTACAAAAAAAAAATTACATGAAGAAAATCTAGGACCGCGGTTGGTTGCACCATAACTTAATTAGTATTGAAGTTCAAATTTGAAAAACTCTAAGATATTGAGGATATTAGATATGGAAAGACAAAAAAAAAGAAAATATCCTCACCCTGATAAGAAATGTGATTATCATCTCTTCCATTGCTGCATTTGGCTTATACTCCTCATCAGGTTGGCCAGCAGCTCCAGGTGTCTCAATGTTTGGTATGGTTGCTCCACCAGGTGACACAACATAAAGAGACTGGAGTCCTGGTTCAACCTTCACTCGCTTGGTTATATCATCAGGAAATACAGAAGTATCTGAAGAGCGCTTTGAGTCAGCACCTATAGCAACTGGATTCAATGAATCACTTATCTGATTATAACCCTCAGAACCTGGTGCAACTTTCATTTCGTTTTGTCTTTGCCTTTCCCAAGCAACAACTAAGCCAGCAAGCTCAATAGCAAGGCGCCTGTTTTCTGGAGGAGTGTTGAATGGCAGACCTAGCCGACTTAAAGAGTTTACCATCTGAGGAACAAATTGTGCTCGGCAGCTATAAAAGAGATCAGCATGTCGTACAATCAGCTGAAAAATGTGTATCATATTAGGAATTGAATGACCTTCCTCGACAAGTATTTTCTTAGTATAACGGATCCATATCGGTACACGACTTTCTCCAGGAGGTAGCCTCCGAGGAAGTGCAGGCATCAGTATGTCAAGGGCTTGTTTAACTAGAAGCTTATTTTCTGGTTGGCAAGTTCGCAACAAGGCAATGAAAACCTGCAAGGAGAAAAGTTTCAGATAATTAATGTTTGGAATAGTGATTTAGCTTATACCAGAATAAGCTAAAGTTTCAAATTAGAAGGTTCCATCATGTATAAACACAACAAAAACAAAATTGTCACAAAAAAATCAAGATACATTGAATGGTTTAGTAGGATAGAAAGTCTTTATCTATGATTCATCACTTAAAATAGCATTGAATAGAGACTATTAAAGTCAAAACACCATTTTTATCGACAAATACTAGTCCTTTTATTGCATCTGATATCACTTTGAACAATGATTTCAAATTATCATGCTACCATCATACCTTCCGAATTGCAAATTTTTTTTATCAAGATTCAAATGAAAGCGAACTCCACTCAAGTATATTAAAAAAAGGAACAAAAATAACAGGATTAAGATTGCCTTGATAAGAAGAAAAAAGTCTACCTGAAGGATGATTTTTTCAGGAGCTTGATAGGCTTCTAGGAAGTGGCATACATTCACAAACGCCCACTGTTTACTGGAATTATCTTCACGCTTAAGATGATTCCAACCAAACTTAATAAGCTCTTTGCGATGTTGAACAAGATCAATCTGCAGGTACTTCAACAACAATGTAGCAAGCTGTAGAAGTTCTATCCTCAAAGGCTCGTCGTATTCAGCAGTAATCTGTAGGTTTAAATAGAATGAAAGTCAATCCAAAACTAACATTGGTTCATAGAAAAATGAATAATCAGAAATGATCAAACACATGAAATTGTCACCTCTTCAGGAGGGTCAAGAAGTTTGTCGACAATTGTTTTTATTATTGACTGGTCAACAACTTCCCAACTATGACCATTTTGAAAAGAGTGTGCCAACATGGGAAGGATAAGAATTTGCATGGTGATGACCAAGTGATCTTGACCAAATTGTTTTAACTGGAAGATATTCAAGAAATGCAGAAGAATTGCTTTTTTCAAGTTGGGAGCATATCCTTCTGCAACCTAGTTTGCGAAGTGGATTGGTTAGAACATCACTATCAAGTAGTGTCGATATGCCTAGATGGAGAGAAGAATTTGCTTACCTCAATTATATAAAACTTCTTCAAAAAGATATAATCAATGCGAGTTCGGAATAAGAAAATTGACAGCATATCAAAGAGCACACCAACTTCAGATTTATCATGCCTCAAGTAATTCAGAAAACACTTCACAAGCTGTTTACTTTCCTTTACCTGCAGATCAAGAAGATTGATGCGCTTAAATATTAAGAAAAACTTATGACAAGTTCCGTGTCTACTAAGACTCTTCGATGTAGTAAAAATAAAAACATAAGCTCCGTCTGCTGTAACTCAAAGATGGAGTAGACCATCTTCAATATCAGAATAAAATCTGTGATTGTTATAGTAAACTGAAATCAAGGTACACCATGAATTTATAATTGAAAAAGCACTGCAACTAGAAGAAAGCCATATAAGCTCTGAAGCGTAGCATGAATCAAGCAAATAATCAAAAAAAATTTTAGAAGTCATCCAACAGATGGTGGCAAAAGGAGATTCGCTTGCCCTGGCGTCTCCGCTAGCTCGTCCTCAAGCCAACACGGAAGAGGTAAATTATGGGTGGCTTCTAGCCTTGCACAGTTGAAAGCGCGTAAGGAAGGGCAGACACCCGACTACTAGCCTGGATTTGACCCCTAAACCTCATGGTGACAACACAACCATAAGCTAGCCAACTCTCTATCCTGAGGGGACAAAAGTCATCCAACAGAGAACAAAAGCCAGGTATTCTAATAATGATCTTTTATTATACCAAGGCACTAAGTGCTGTTAATCTTGGAAGTACAAGAAAATAGGATTAGTTAAATACTAAAATTTATATCCTGAGAGTAATCAGAGAGAAAATTAGGAAATAAAAGACAATTTTTCCACTGGATATGTATGTTTAACAGAAACGAAGAGATAAATGAGAGGGAAGTTCATATGTATTATCTGTGTCTATATATATATATTTCTTAGCCTGCACAGTCGCTCTACGCGTGGGCGACCCTATGCGAAGGCGCCTTCAGGTGCACACGAGCGACCGTGCAGGCTAAAAAAACGTATATATATATATTAGTTACTGTATGTATTAATTACCATATTATTGGTAAAAATTAAAAGGGGAGCATTGACCCAACGGTAAAGTTGTTGCCTTGTGACCTAGAGGTCACGGGCTCAAATCCTAGAAACAACCTCTTGCCAAAAAAAGCAAGTAAGGCTGCGTATAATGGATCCTTCCCCGAGACCCCGCATGGCGGGAGCTTCGTGCACCGGGCTGCCCTTAGTGGTGGTGGTGGTGGTATCTCTATGTCTCACTTTTCAATAAAGGGATATATTCTTTTTATCTCAATTAACATGGTATCAAAGCTATTAGGAAATTAGAAATTAGATTTTATTTTTCATGTCTGCGTGCAACGAAGACAGGCCGCCAAAGTCCCTTTGCGCCCCCCCCTCGAGTTCGCCTCAGGAGTTTAGGTGCGACAAAGCTCGCCGCCGTCGCTCTCCCTGATGTTGCCTCCTATTCACCGACAGGAAGATCGTCTCGCTGCGTTCAAACTCCTCTCTGTCGCACATCGTAGCATCACACACATGTAGTGTTCCTCTGACAACGCCAACCTTGGTTGTGTGCAGATGGTGAAGCTGACCACACCGAAAGGTACAAACTTCTGGACTGCCCATCACCACCAACGTTGTCCATGCTATCCTCTCCAAGTAGCAACAGCTGCTGCATCTTATCTTTCCTTAGCGTCGTGATCATTGTCTCACACAGCTGCCTCCTGCCCTAGCACATCGTCCTCCAACCCGGACCGTTATTGCTCTCTTCTCCCTAACATCGTGGTCTTCCTAATACATAAAACAGAAAAGTTTCACTGCTCTCATCTTCTAGTTGCAGCCATAGCAGCATCTTGGACTTTCTTCGACAGAAATTAGAGAAGTCTTCCTTTATCTTTTATTTGGCTTCCTTTGGGATAAAGTCTTATAGCTGAAAATAAGCTTTCTTTTGAAACGGATATGGTGCCAATGATGTCTAAAATCACGGATTATAAGCTAAATAGTTTGAGCTATTTGGATTGAAGTAAGACCGTTGGTCTTTATCTATGAAGTATTTGTTGATACAATCGTGTTTTTGATATGTGTGTCAAATATGGTTAAGTTAAGTTTCATGTGTATTTAATGCTTTGATTAAGTCTTGCATGACTTAGAGAACTCAAAAGATCTCATCCAAGGGCTCCGTCCTTGAGTCGGTGAAGGATGGAGCATCCGAGGGACCGCCGGACGTGGAGCAACGG
>JBAMIB010048725.1:0-15611 GCA_037177415.1 Kaempferia rotunda
GTGGCAAAAGGCGATTCGCTCGCCCCCAGCGCCTCCGCCAACCCGTCCCAGAGCCAACACGAAGGAGGTAAATCACGGGGGCTACTAGCTTGAACAGTGACTAGTGTACGAGGGAGGGGCCATTAATGATCAATCAAGTATAGATGCAAGGAGGCTTTCTCAAAAGGCCCAATTTAATAATGAGGCCCAATCCTTCAAGCCCGGCTGTTTAATTAAAGGCGACGCCGATACGTGCCCCCCGCACCCGTTCTCGCGCAAAACCACCGAACCGACCAAAAGCCATGGCGAAGGGCCGGAAGAAGGACGCCTCCGCCCGCGGCGTGGATGACGACGGAGGAGCCGCCTCTTCCCAGTCGGTGAACGCGGAGGTTGGATTCGCCAAGCTCCAGGGCGAGGACTTCGAGTACTACATGCAGACTTATTCCATCATCCTGGGTCGCAACAGCAAGACGTCGGAGGTGGATGTCGATCTCGCCTCACTCGGCGGCGGCATGAACATATCCCGCCACCATGCCCGCATTTTCTACGACTTTGTCCGCCGCCGCTTCGCCCTCGAGGTCCTGGGTAAGAATGGGTGCTTGGTCGAGGGCGTCCTCTACATCCCCGGCACGCCGCCCGTCAAGCTCGATTCCCAAGATCTCCTCCAGATGGGGGAAAAACAGTTTTACTTTCTCCTTCCTACCCGATCCCTATTTAGCGGCGAAACCGCTCCCGTTTCTCGGCAGCTGTCAGGGGCCGCTCTCGCGGGGTGCGCGGATTTCGTGGATCCTCGTGAAGGTGTGATTCCCGTGCTTAACGATGAAGATGGCAGCTACGACGAGGACGATGCAAATGACGTGGAGGAGGAGGAGGAAGAGGATGATGATGTTAGGGAATCGATTGTTCGCAATGATGCAAAGCGACTGAGAGGATTTTCAGAGGATGAACCGGAGGAAGCTTATCGTAGGACAAGCAACGAAAAGCCATCGCGTCGTCCAGGTACTTCTTTTACACATTCCTCCATCAAAACGCTTATTTTATATCAGTTATTTTCTTGCATCAGTAGCGACTATGAAGGTTTATATTAAATTGAGTTTGAATTTTCCCTCGGAAAATTGAAAAAAAAAATGTAAGTTTTGTTGACCTGTATTTTGTAGGGAGTGCATTTAGCTTGTGGAGCATCGACTTGTTTTCTGTATTCTGACATTTTCAAATCTATGATTAATGCATGTTAATTCGTACATTTCGTTCCTTTCTTTTTTGGAAACGAAGGAGAGAGAACCAAATTGTTCACCGGGAAAAAGCATTAAGTAGTAGTAGCAAGTAAATAAGTAAGCTTGCAGAACACCGAGTGAAAATGTAGAAGAGTGAGCACAAGTCTGAAATCTAGCTTAGAAGCGTGGAAGTTAATGCTAGTTGCCTGGGCAGGAGATGACTAGCTAAGTGGCGTTTCTGAGATCTACTTTCAAGGGCTCGGGAGCTGCAAGGAAACGTGACAGTGCTGTAGAACCACAAAACACAGCCCAAGAGTGCACGCTGAAGATGCAATGCTGTAACATGCGCACTCTGAAAAAATTGCAGCAGTGCAAAACTGAACGCGATGTTGGTTCAATTGACAAGTAACCCAATTATTCAGCTGCTTCAAGGCTGAAGGGAACTGCTTGAAGAATTCTGAAGGAATCCAAAAAACAGAGAGGTGCAACAGATGGAGCTAGCATTGCCACAATTCAAAATAGCCTGGTTGTTTTAAATGAAACAGGGAGTCATTTCTAGCTGTCCAGGTGGTGTAAAGCCATGCTTGCACAAGAAGTATTGAAGACCCTTAATTGCTCTCAGTCCAGGAGACTAGCAACACTTTTCCACTTCTTCAATGAGGCCTCCACTACCATCTCCTTCTCAAATGGAAAGGATTTGAAGTCAACCCTGCCGGGCAAACACATAATTGAAGAGCAGTAGGTTCGACTCCTCAACTAGGTGGCACAAGATACAATTTGAGTTGAGTTCAAATCTCTCAAACGCTTTGCGAAGCAGATCTTTGATAGTAATCCTGGTATGGAGAGCTCCACACGAGCCATGACATTATGTAGACATTTTCAGGATCATGAGAAGTCATATCAAGTTGGCAAAGAGGGTCCATTCTACCAGAGGACATCAATCTATTAGTGGAATGCATGGGGAAACTCTGATCATAAGGCCTACACAATGAAGATGTAGAGTGGCTTGAATTAAAGTAGATCCGAGAAGCTATAAAGAAAAACTATTTCGGGTTGAAGATTAATCAGTCTAGAGTGAGATAGACACAATAGCATATTTGAGAAGTCCAGGCGCCTGATCTGATCTGTGAAAAATTACTATTTTATTTGTTGATGTTTTAATGGTAGCTGTAAAACCTTGAATCGCATGCCTTGCAACAAACCATCGTGAGGTTGAGTATCTTCTAGACTTTGAATGGATAAAATACCACGTAAAAGTATGCTTTCGGAAAGAAATGAACTTGGGGGGATCTAGCTTTTGACAATTCGTAAGTGGTCTGGTTGCTACTTTAAAAAGTTACATGATTGAGAATGAAACATGAAGGAGTGCTTCCATTCCACAAACTTTCAATAATGCAACTAATTAGCATGACATTACCATGTCTGTTATTTATATTTTACTTTATTCCCCGTTTTGGATTGAGTGTATGGTGCAGTAACCCCATGTTCAATACCATGATTTTGACAAAAACTGGTAATAAAGTTAGAGTTGTGGGCACCACCTTGATTAGATCTGAGAATTTTTACTTTTCAATCTAATTGATTTTTATGCCAACTTTATATGCAACCAATTGATCTAAAACCTCATCCTAAGATAATAAAAGATCTGAATAAAAGATTTAGTACAACTATCAATAAACAATAACAGTGGCAAAGTAATGATTACCATTTGTTTATAGAATTTTATAGAATCACAAACATGTTTTTGCACTATATAAAAACTTACACTTTCTCACTACAGATTACGTGAAATTTTAGTACTTTGCTTCCACACAAACTTCACATTAGATAACAAACTAGAATTTAACTTAGGTATCAAATTTAATTTCATCATTTGTCTAATTCTGTCATTACAAGTCATTAACTTAAATTTTTAATATCCTTTTGAACTGAGAGAGACTCAGTAACTAATATTTTAGGATTTCTTGACACATAAGATGTACCATTTAAAGTAAAGATTTTCCAATATCTTATCTTGCCATTTATATGTCCTTTGTAGTGCCATCATCTAGAATTACAAATCACTTGTTTCGTGAAACCATAATCATGAATATTGACTAAGTCCATCCATTTGGAACAAAATAGTTTGAATCGGAACCTCTGCCAGTTCCAGTTTACTTACGACTGGCAATGAAACAAATAGGGTTGAATCCATTAGCTTTGTTACTTTTGTGAAGAGTTGATTGAACAGACCAAGTCTTAAAAACTAGCTCATTTTTGACCGAGATTAGCCGAAGGTTAAAAATACTCTTTCTTTAAGGAAGATGTAAATGAGCAATTTATCCTTTTCCTTGGATAAATTTTTGACTTATGGTATGTATCTTTTGCTAGTTTGTCATTCTTGATAATCTGACAGTGTCATATTTATTGTAATTGATATTTATTTTAATATTTTTTATTTTAGTTGAATTATTGTGATAGTATTTGCTTATTTTAACGGCATGCATTTACTCATGTTGCTCTGTAAATTTTGGATGAAGTTCTAACATCATTTTATTGTTGTTTTAAAATATTTCTCTTACATAGTTAATGAATATTTTTAATTTTGATAATATATATACACGCACACAATATTTCTACAAGTTTATTGATTTTTGCACTTGCCATTACAGAAACATTAAATATGTTATAATTAATTTATTTTAATATTATCAACTTAAATTCATATTATGAATCTTTGAATTTCTATGTCTAAGAATTTATATTCATAGAAATAGATGTCATTTGTATTTTTTATTTATATTGCTTAGCATTAGCATTTTATATCCGAATCTCTTTTGTTGATATTTATTGTTCAAAATAATGCATCATAAATTTTAAATCATGAAAATCAAATCTTTGTTTAATGCTTAGGATTTATTTATTTATTTATTTTCTGTATTATTATTTATCATTACCATAGTTATCCAAAATATTTGATCAAGTTGTATTTATGAAAAGTCAAAATATATAACAATATAGAAAATTTTCATTTTTTACTATGAGAAATATATAGTTTTCTAAACTTTATAAGTAGATATGTAGAAGTTCCTGCATAGTAGATATGCAATCGATCAATTAATCTTGGTTGGTCTGTCCAGTGAACACTTGACTGGGTCAGTGCTTGTATTGACACGACGTTTAACTAATTGATCTACTAATTCAATTAGTGGACTAGTGACCTAGAGCTTAGCTAGGTTGATCTCTATTTTGGTTTTCATAAATATGCTGCAACATTGAAATACAGGATGAGTTAAACTTGTTTGAATTATAATTTCCTCTTTCCAACCACCATTCTCAGCTAGAAGGGGTGGTTAGGTTGAGATAAGGTTGAGGCTGGGTAGTTGCATCATCCTTCTTTCAAGGCTTTATTGTCTTATGGAACTAATTCCTATTGAGATGATTTGTTTTCTTGAAATTGTCACAGAAGGTTGTCTGTTTCTTGTATTTACATCAGAATTGAGCTTCAATTTTTTTCCTTTAGGACTTGGTGTTGGGATTATTGTTTTGTTTAATGAGACTTTCTGGTATTTGTTGTTGTTGATTTTGGATATTTTTTTGTACTAGGTTAACCTTTACCAGATTTCTAGTACTTTTTTGCCTTTATGTTGCTTATGTGTTCTTATCGATTGAGGCCTTGGGAAAATGTTATTTCTTGTCTATGAAGGAAACCTTAAACCACACCAGCCTGCGAAGGAATAGTGTATCTATGACAGTGCAACTTAATTTTCTTTTAGAAAATTAGTGTCATTTATTTGGATTTCTCTATTTCTTAGAATTGATGAAATTGGTCATTGAAAGATAGGTAATGGTTTATCATCTCCCATGCAGCACTTAAGAAAAGAAGCATTAAAGTTTTCATTGTATCAAAGAAAATATCATTGATACAAATGTGATGCTTGCAGTGAAAGTCAATCTTTCGGAAGTTTTATAAATAGGACGGCTAGTTTCTGAATCCTTTTCTTGTAGAATTTTCATTGAACATTTCAATAGGATTCTCATCAGAAACAAATGATTTGGAAGTAGCTTGTGATCTAGCGTGGCAAGTGGAAATTTTATTTGGAATTACCAATCCATGAAGCTGACAACATCTCTATGTTTAGACATAAGAGAGGTTCATCTCTATGGTGTTTAAAGGCACTCATGAACATAAGAAAGAAAAAGGGTAATTTTTCTGCATAAATTTGAAGCAAATTCAAGAATATAAATTTAATCAAAAGTTAACAAGACCCATGCTTTATGATGCTAGGACTTACAAAAAGTTAATGTAACAAAGATGAGAATGATAAAATGTTTGTGTGGAGTTAATACAAATGATAAACAAAATACTAATTTCTAAGTGTATTTAGGTGTGTAGCTCTTTTAGAAGATAAATCAAGGGGTAATATGAGATGGTATGGACATATTAAAAGATGACTAATTTATTTGATAGTCTGAAGAGTTAAAATCTATTAGAGTGAAAATTGTAGAGGTACAACGAGATTAAAGTACATTAGTCAATACAACAAATTTTTATCCCACTAAGTGGGTCGACCAAAGTAACATTGGTCAATATAAAAAATATTTTAATGATATGACATCGCATAAAGCTAATAGTGAAATAAGATTCACGTAGCTAATCCCTTGGAATAAACATGTCTTGCCATTGATGATGATCATAATTAAGGTTAATGCCTTTTTTCAAATAAAGGATGAATTTTTTTGACATGACTTATCAAATAATATCAATGTACAATTCATCATTATCTAACAATTGTATGCTTTTCCGATTATCAAATTTAGGGTAACATAGACCATATATCCTAAGATATTTAACAATTATATCATAAACCATAATGTTATAAAATTCAAATTATATTTAAATAATTAAAACAAGTTTAATGCATAAATTTAGCACAACCTTTATTTCTTGTAAAAATCTAGCACAACTTTTTATTTTTTTCCTTCTAATTTTGCATAATATTTAGGGTCTATGCTAACATCTATCATCTGTAGATCTAGATTTTGTGAAAATGCGTAGTTGACGTCCACATAGCACTTTCCGAACCACTAAGTTGCACATTAGACCTCCTATATGCATCGGTCTAGTTTGATCCAGATTGCCACTTTGTTTTTAAATTTAACACAATTAGTTTAAGTTTATAAAAAAAATGTAGTACAATATTTCAAATACAAACTCATATATTTAATAGCGACATAAAACTCCATTATGCAGTAGCTAATGTGATTTAAGATGGCATGATCAAAACACATTAGACAAAAAAGAAAAAAAACACTACAAATGCATTTTATTTCTTCCACAGTCAATCATGTGCACAATGAGTTTCATGATCAATGATGAACAAATGAGACAAATTGTTAAGATTATCTCTTTAGCCAGATTGTCACTATGTGATTGGACACTTAGTCTTTTAATTTTTATCAGTCAGATTTT
This sequence comes from Kaempferia rotunda, assembly GCA_037177415.1. Taxonomy (NCBI): domain Eukaryota; kingdom Viridiplantae; phylum Streptophyta; class Magnoliopsida; order Zingiberales; family Zingiberaceae; genus Kaempferia; species Kaempferia rotunda. The sequence continues at coordinate 6,646 of JBAMIB010048725.1, forward strand.
AGTCACAAGTTTTGATGCATACTACATATCACCTCTAGCGTCCATTCACACATGGCATCCTGTCAATCTAGTTGAAGTAGCACCATCATATCTTATGGACACCATAGAAACCATCTCCAAAGCTTTGATGGCTAGAGGTAAGCGACAATAAGATGGCTATGGAGTTTCGGTTGACTTAGCGCAATGTTTGATATTATAATAAAAACATATAAAATCAAGCAATGTAGGAATGACAAAATTTCACACAATATGAAAACACTAAAACAACTAGCTTCTCTTCTTTTCTAGATCTCCCACCTTATATAGCCACAACCATGAACTATGTATTATATCTTTAGGAACTTATATCAATTGTGCTAGATTTAATAGAACTTATATTGGTTGTGCTAGATGTAATAAAATTTACATACAGACAAATCTAGCTTAAACCGATCAATGTTATATAAGCAGCCTAGTGTGCAACTTTTGGGTTGACAATGTGCTACATCGTTGCTAGAGCAACATTTTAATTGAAATTGAAAGGAATGATGTTGGATGCTAGATTGTAACATAAAACCTAAGACGTGCTAAATTCAAGAAATATGAAGGGCGTGCTAGATTTAGTAAAAATGTTAAAAGTTATGCTATATTTTAAACCAATGATAATATCAAACATTTTTTTTTACAAAAACTATGGCAAAAAATCTTATATAATATTAATATTCCTTGCTTTTTGAATGTTGACTTTAATATTAATGATGGCAATATTCTACTATGTAATCAAATGATGTAACAAATAATATTCTGCAAAAGTTACTGGAAAAATCCTAATAGTTAGAGGCACTCCAATTTTTGAGTTTGCTGCCTTTGTATTTAGAGGTGCAACCGGCAAAAATGTTTTACAAGCTAGTATGCTGCTAAGAAATCTTGATAAACTCTTTACTTTTTGCCCAACATAATGAACAAGATTGTGAAAAACTTCTGTTGAATAGAGCAATGTTTTAAATATCGTTTGAATTTGTTCTCATAATACTCTGATTTTATTTATAGAGGACATTAGAATTTAACATTGGATGACCAGTCCATTGGTAATTTTATATGGTTGTTGCCTAAAACACAGCTCAAGGATGGCATTGAAAGAACACAATTTTTGAATGATTTTGAATTGCTAAACATGTAGCATTTTAATAAAATAAATGAATTCTTACAAAAGTTAAATATCATTAATTTATGAGATAAGTTTTTCCTTGAAAAGAGTGATTATCAATAAAGCATCAAACATATTATATAATTCGTTTGTCCCTATTTATTTATTTATTGATATTACAGTGATATCATCACCTTATATGATAATCAGATACAAAAGCTGAGAGAAGGTCAAGAACTGATAGGGAAGCAGATAATCAGCGACTTCTTATGTTGGAAGAAAAAGAGGTCATAACTTCTGTAACGACAGTGCTTTCTGATCTTTGTGGGCCTGGTGAATGGGTGTCTGTGGAGAAACTTCACGCGGAGGTTTGATATTTGAATCTTCCATCAAATTCATTGGTTTCTGAAGTTTTGATCTGAATTATAAAAGTATTCTTTTTCTGTGTGAAGATACTCTAGCATGCTCAAGCTACTGATATCTAATTGCCGATCCACTGAATAGCAGTGAAAAAGTGAATTTTATCATTGTTGCCGTCTTTCTCATTAATTCTTTAATATAATCAAGCTATATATAAGGCATGCTTTGTATTTTCTTGGGTTACTAACGAAGCAAATTTAAAGTCTGCCACTTGGAAGTTGCAATCAAGCACCCTACAATTCTACTATTCTATACACTTGATCTCAGTGATTCTTTGTTTTGGTCCATTATTTGCAGCGCTAGATGAAAGTATATAATGCTTAACAATACTTCACAGAACATGAAGTTGTTGTATCATTATGTCTGCATGTCTGATGAGATAGTTGGAGCACTGTTATCCAATCTATACATAGTATGCATGTTGTGACCCATGTCAGAAAGTGCTAAATTGGAAAAATGGCCTTCTATAAAAAGAAAAGGATTCTTAAAGATATTCTTTCTTTTATTTGATATAGAGATCATTTGCCTACTTCTAACTGTTTTGATGAAAATATGTTTCTATACCATACCATCTGTTCACTCATCTCTTCTTGCTAGATATCCTGACCTGTCACATTTTTTGATGTCGTTTTATGACATGATCCCAGCTGCTGGAAGAGTTTGGCAATTTGTGGCATCATAGCAGGGTAAGAAGATATCTCACATCCGAGGAATGGCCAACCACTGAAACCAATGGAAAACCCTGGCATGGTCTTCTGTTACTTCTGCGAAAATATCCACAGCACTTTGTTATCAACAAGTCCAAGGGAAGATCTGCATTAGAGTTCATTTCCCTAGTTTCTTTGATCTCCTAATCCACTTCATCCATTTTCATATCGACACAGCTCAACGAATGCATCCCAAAACAAAAACATAATGGAGCATGGATCTCTTTTTGTACATGCCTTTTATTCATTTTCTCTCAGGCAATAGTTTTTGACATTATAAGGACATTTTGTTTATAGTGATGCAAGATGAGGCAAACAGCTTACTCTTTTTGTAGAAAGCTTTAATTCTCTTTGCAAACTGGAACTGACTCAGTTTAGTTAATTCGCCAATGACCAAATAGCTGAAGCATATTCTATTTCTCCTATTGTTTGCCCAACATTTATCCATCGAAGCATTGTCTTTGCATTTCTCTCAATGTAGTCATAAAGGAAGTGTTTGTGCCATTGTTGAATCAAGAGGCCACTCATGAAATATTGTGCCATTGTTTTTCTCAGGTCAATTCAGATAAGAAAAAAAAAATCAATTTAACATTTTAATTTGGAACTATAATTACCGGAAGGATATTATTCACTATGAAGCTTTTCATAGTTTACATTAGTGGTCAATGAAAATATTAATATTTAGTTTGAGTAATTTAAAATGATTTAAATTTAAATTTGGTTTGAATTATTTAAATTTTAATTTGAATATATTTAAATTAATATTATGTAAAAATAATTAGAATTAAATTTGAGTTCAATTCGTGGGTGGTTCATGAATAATCAAATAAAATAGTATAAATTTAAATTTAGTTTTTTTTAAAAAAAAACTCATGAACCGGTTTGATGCATTAGCACCCCTGTCCGCATCCACTGCGACAGTGAGGGAACGTGTTTTGGTGCGCACCACCGTCTCATCCAACCCGCTCTTGGATTTATATCGGTCGCACACTGAATTCTCTCGGATCGCGCTCGATTGCAGGTCATCGACCTCGTGAAATCCGTCGCCGTTCATTTTTAGATCATTTCCTTTCCCTTTGCATTCATAATCCTCCCCGAACCCATGCGGCGTCCCTGCTTTGCCTTCCCGTCGCGCCTAGGTTTCGGACGGAAGGAGCTGATCCCGGCGGCGAGGTCGCTTCTCCTGCCATCCTCCCTCCCTCTTCTCTAACCACCATCGTAGATCAGTTCCGGAAGGATTCGCAACTTTAAGCCAGCGCGAGATTTGGTGACGGGGATGGTTTTAACGCGGGAAAGTCGATAAAATTGGCGGTGCAGAACTGGCGGAGGGTCGCCGGTGGTTAGAGATGTTGAAGACCGGTTCTAATGCTCGCGATAGAAGTGGGACAGCGAACGCTAACCCTAACCCTAAAACGAGTGCAGCGTTTGAGCCTAACTCGAAGGCTTCTTCCAAGATTCCTTTGCCAATCTCTGGCAGCAAAAAGAGGCTGGATAGCACCTCGACCTCGGCGCTTCCTAGCAAGGAGGCTCATTTTAACGGCAAGCCTACTCTAGGTGCATTTAGTTTGCTCTTCTTTTTCTGTCCAATTCTTGGTTGTTGATTTTGTCAATAGAAAATTCTTGATTTGGGAACTATATTTCATTGGAAAAAAGTCTGAAATTAGTTCTTATAACATTCTGTCTTTGATGGTTATTTAACTTGATTAGCATCCGATAGAAAAGAGTGACCCACCAAATTTCTATTACATCAGGTCCAGTTTGGGTAACCTATGACAATCAATTTACCTGTGTATGAAATCCTAAATGATTCCGTTGGTACCTGTTAGACATGAATTTAGATTTATCGAGAACTTATTGTTACATGTATTTTACTTTCTCTTAGATTGCTGAATAAATCAAAATGTGAAGCTGGAGACAGCATTCTGATTATAGTGTATAGTAATGGCACAAAAAGAATATGGGAACTGAGACAATTCCTGCAGAAATTGATGGCTCCATCTGATGGTTTATATAATCATGGTAGATTCTTTTAAATGTGATTTATCCAGTGCAGTGTATGAGATCAAATAGAACTATTAGTTAATGTTAATTATATATAATGCAATATTCGATAAGTGGAGCTACAACTCAGTCCTACTGGGAATTTACAACTTCCCAAGATTAGTCTAAAATCCTTTTTTTTATCCTCTTCTTTTTTGGATGTAAAGTTGACTATCATGTCTTTGTATGGAAGAATATATTGACTTGTTTGGATGAGTAGCAAAGCCATAGGGCTCCATGAGCCTGCATTTGTTGTTGCAAATGTCTATGCAACAATTTCTGTGGTCTTCATACGCACACGTGGATGAACATATAAATAATTCACAGATTCATATCTGCTCCACGTAACTATGTGATTGCAACCCATGCACATTTTCTTCCTAATGCTATCATGATGTCAAATTTTAAAAGCCCATTCACCTTTTAAGTATTAGCCATTGTTTAATAACCTCTTGTATATTGATTCCATATCCTAAGCACATAGTATTACTATTATGGTTTCTAGATATGCATAAGTGCATGCATATGGTTTACGCAATAATGGGTATATGACCATTTGTATAATTAGAACAATTTCAAGAACATGAGTTTGGCTTATGAGATGGATGATTTAGTTGTATTTTCATGCAATTACGCTTAACAATCAAGTTAATTTAACCATTTTCAAGCTTTAAAGAATCTAGGAGCAAGATTTAAAATCTTTGATTGGAACTTCTGGATTGTGCCATCATTCCGATGCATGGCACCAGTGAGATAGGAGGTTGAAGGAGGAAGGAGGAAGGAGGAAGGAGGAAGGATGAAGGAGATAAAATAGAGGAAGGAGACATTGTCTATGCTAAGTGATATTAAGTTTTGGAAATTTATTAGAACGATATGTTTCGATCAGTTTCCATGTCATAGTACGAGATTTCAAATTATGTCTAGGAGCTTGCATAATTTATTGCCATTTAGAGTACATCCCTTTGTTGGAACATGAGTAGCAATGAATTGTGGTCGATTTTTGACTGATTTATTACTCATCCCATAATTAAGAAGTAACCTCATCACTCAAGTTTCAAGCTGCCTCAATCTAGTTGGGTATCAGGCCTCTCAAGTAGAGACTGTTTGAACTCAAATTAAAGCATCTAATTTTCTGTTCCTTTGATTCATCCAAAAAGATACTTTAAAAGTGAAATAATAACAAAAAGCAAATCGCGGGATAGCTAAAATATCATTGATAAATCTTTAACATGGTTTAACTAATTTTTTGTTTAATATCAGCACCATTAAATATGCCAAGAGAAGAACTCTTATAAGTAACAATTGGGAGGATATTTATATAATAACCAAATCAATCAAGCGGGCTATAAAATTGACAATTGACCAATGCTGGTGACACTTGGAATGTATGTTATATACAACAACAACCCAGCCTTATATTCATGTATTCTATTGTATTATATAGAAGTGTGCTTATGGTTAGCGCATTTTGTTTGGAATCCAAAGTCAATCTAAAGCCAAATTTTCTCATTCTGACCAGAAAACTTAGCCAAGTACAAAAATAACTTGATTTTTCATTTCATTGTATTAGCGAACTAATTGTTTATAATTTTAGAGTTGCAATAGCATTAGAAAAACTTAGCCAAGCAGTTGATTTTTTCCTCATTGCTTCTGTTTGGTGCCGTCAATAATTCTGTAGGTTGTGTTATAGCAACTTCTGTTGTCCAACTCAAGCTTTTTTTTGCCATCCACTTTACCAAATACCTGATTTTTTTTCCCTTTATCTTCATTCTATGTTATTTATATACTTCCAAATCACTACATTATAAATTTAAATTTTTATTTTAATTATTTATGTCTTGAGATGATATATGATCTCAAAATTCCAAGGGGATGCACAAGAATGTTACCACAAATGCAAGGGATGCCTTGTTTCAGATTCATGTGGGAATACTAAGAAATTTTCAAACCAAAAATATTCTTCATGAAGTGCTTCTCTTTTTTCAGTTTAATAATTTCTCAAAAATTATGGATTAGATGCTTATCTTTCTTTCTTGTTATCTCAAACTTTGAATTCTTAGTTCTGCAAATTCTGTCTACTAGCTATTTTAAGTTTTATAATGTAATTGTGTTGAACTCTCTGAAACAGGGAGTGAAGAAACTGATCTTAGCACTTCAGAAGGAGAAGATTCGTCATGGATTACCTGGTTTTGTGGGTTGAGAGGTAATGAGTTACTCTGTGAAGTTGAAGAGGACTACATACAAGACGACTTCAACTTATGCGGCCTGCAAGGACTAATTCCGTTTTATGATTATGCCTTAGACATAATATTGGACAATGACTCATTAAGTGGTATGATCTTTCACAAAGTTTTGTCACTTTCGTATGGCCATTTGCAATTGATCTTCTTAAATTGATATACTGATATTGTACTTTTTCGTTGTAAATGTTGTGGTAACTACAATTGATTTAGTTCTCCGTGGCCCTATTATATTTTTCAGGTGATATTGATAGTGAAGAGCATAGTGAGATTGAATCTGCTGCTGAACAACTCTATGGCCTTATACATGCTCGGTATATTGTAACCAGCAGAGGACTAAATGCAATGGTGAAATAGATATTTTTGCTCTTATCTATTTGTGAAAGCTTGTAGAAGTGAATATTAACACTGCAATGCCGAAATAGATAATCTTGTTCTTATCTATTTATGAGAAGTTATGGAAGCGCTAATATCATCTGATTTTGCAGCATGAAAAGTACAAAAAAGCAGATTTTGGGTGCTGTCCTCGATTTTTTTGTGAGGGACAGCCATGTTTACCAGTGGGTACATCCGATATTCCTCACAATGGATCTGTAAAGATCTACTGCCCTAAATGTGAAGATATTTACCTTCCAAGATGCAAATACCAGAGCAGTATCCTTTATCTTGTATTCCATTTCATTTGTCTTTTTTCTGGTAGAATTTACAGAAAACTGCTCTCTATTCATTATTATGAGAGAATTAACATTTAGGCCTTCGAAAACTATCCACAAGAAAATTGCCATCTGGATGCCTCCTTAGTTGCTGTGAGCTAAGGAAGTGCATTTGAAATAGTTAATTTCAGGTATGATTTGAGGAAGTGCATAAAAGTGTACATTATGTTTTCCTTATGTTTAATATTTAAGGACTTTTTTATAAAAAAAAATCCTGAATTGTTTGATTGAGAAAAGAACTGCTTACAATGCTTCCAGAAACATTGAACAATACATGATTGAAAATACTGCTCTCACACTTTTTGTACTAAGTTAGGGCAAGCTTGCATGATGAAGTTGGTTATGAATTGGTGTACCAGGCATAAGGTTTAAAGTTGGTCCATGAGATATGTTTTTGTATAGGCTACTTTATATAGTAGCATTCTGCAATTTTTATGTCTTTTAAAGATTTGTTCAGTGGGGAGATATCCTTGAAAAAGTTATTTTGTTGGATGATAGATAATATAGATGGTGAAGCTACCAAATATTGTCTTGATTTTGTTTGCAAACTGTATTGCATGTGTATTGTGGCATCTGGTAGAATTATTTGCATTTTGATACTCCACACCCAATCTAGAATTGGTACAATAGCATCTTCCAATTGTCATGTACTAGGAGAAAATTACGTAGCATATTGGTTTCTATCTTTGGTATATCCTATGAAATACTCAGTCTATTCAATCAGAAGCTGCATTTTTCTGATGATATTATTAATACATATACCTGCCTGGTTTTCCAAACAACATTAGACTCTGGTTTAATACATACACAGAGATTGCTCATTTATCGAATCATTGCATGTTTCTTTAACTTTAATAAGACATTGATGGTGCATGCATTGGCACAACTTTTCCTCACCTGTTTCTGATGACATTCCCTTCAGCAAAACCATCAGCTGCAGTTCAGCAATACGTGCCAAAGGTTTTTGGATTTAAATTGCACAAGGATTCTACATGATCCTCCCACTTCCTAATCGTTGTAGTAGAGATTTCAAGCAGAGAAGAGGGTAGTATCCCATGGTAACTATCTTTGACGAATATTGATGTAACCAAGCAGGATTTGCTTTTCGTGGGCGAGTTCGTTGGATTCATTGTGGGTGTAGGAAGGGCGTACATGAATGCTCTCTTTTCATGGCTTCCTCGCAAACACTAAATTTTTTTAATGCTGATGTCTCTTTTTCTGTCCTCCCCCCAAGTGTCCCAGACTCACTTCGCTAAAGTTGTGCTGTTTGTTGGCTCGTTTAAAGAATTACTTGTGTTTTCGTTGTGCTAACTTCTGTCTGTTCTACTTATTTCTGGCACTTGCTTTTCGATGCGCATCGAGTGGGATCTGGGTAGCATGATTATCATCATTGCATTCATTGGCACGGCTTTTCCTCACCTGTTCCTTCCCTATCCTAATCGATGTCTCGAGTTGTTATCACAATTCTTCTTCTTTTTTTTCTCTGAATATGTGCGTCTATTGTCAGTTAGTCACAATTACACTATTGAAGTACGCGGCAAGTTCCTATACATTTTAAAAATTAACCCATTGAACTTCTACTCTAAGCTGGCTGTTTATATTGTTTTAAAAATATGTGAATTCCATCCTCATGGATTCCTATATCGCGCCTACTTTAGGCCGGACTGGTGGACCGGAAGGAAGTCCGTTGGGTTGGTCACAACCCCAGTACTCCTACACC
>JBAMIB010048827.1:0-15607 GCA_037177415.1 Kaempferia rotunda
TTCCTTTTCCTTCATCGCCATCATCATGCTCCATTTTTTTTTCTTCTTCTGGTCAACTTGTCTTGATGGATCGCTTGATTAAATCTTCTTCCAGTTTTTTTTTTAATCCTAAAGTGATGATGATCCACTCGATTGCTCTGAATATGATTTCAGTCGAGTACACTTTTTCTGAAAGATGAATTTTGCTGATTGGTGTACTGTGTCTGTGATGTCCTCTGGTGTCGAGTAGAACATATGCTGAAATTAATTGCAAATAGGGTTTAGGGATTGCTGTCATCTCTTTTGTGGCTTGATCATAAATTTTCTTCTGTACCATGCAAAGTGAATTGTTTGAAGAAGAATCTCATCTCATGTGTTCATTGTTTTAAAATAAAGGCAGGGAATCTAGTGGACTTGTAGTTGCTTGTAGCTTAATTGTGGAATGTCCTCCTTTTACCACCAACAAAAGAAAAGGTAAAATACTTTTTTTTTTATTGGCGAAAGATTGTGAATTTTATGAAAAACCTGTTTTTGATTGTCTCATCGATCGAAATTTAGCTCTAACTGATGATGATCATTGTCGGGGAACTTTCAATTAGTTGATGCATGTGTTTATTGTTTGTAAAATAAAGGTAGGGAGGGATCTAGTGGACTTGAAGTTGTAGTTGTTGCTATGTAGCTTACATGGGGAATGCATTTCTTTCACCACCAAGGAACAAGAAGGGAAATACTTTTTTTTTTTTTTGTTGGTGAAAGATTATGAATTTTTATGAAAAGTTCTTTTTTTAACTGTCTAATTGATTGAAATTTAGCTCTGGAAAATTTTTTGATTAGTTGATGCGTGTGTTTATTGTTGGTAAAATAAAGGTAGGGATCTAGCGGACTTGTAGTTGTTGCTATGTAGCTTAACTGCAGAATATACTTCTTTCACCCATAAGAAAAAAAAGGGGTAAAATACTCTTTTTTTTTTTTTTTGGTGAAAGATTGTGAATTTTTTATGAAAAATCCTTAACTTTTCTGATCTATCAAAATTTAGCTCTAATTGATGATGATCATCGTCGGAAAACTTTCAATTAGTTGATGCATTTGTTTATTGTTTTGCAAAATAATGATAGGGATCCAATGGACTTGAAATTATTGCTATGTGGATTAGTTGTGGAACATACTTTACAAAACAAAAAAAAAAAAGATAAAATACGAAAATATTTTTTTTTTTTTTGCGTGTATGATCTTTTTTTATGATCGATCTTTTTTCATCAAATAATGATTTAAGTGATCCACTTTCTTTCAGATTCATCTAAATTTAACAAGTTTAAGGAATATTGTGGAGTCAACTAATGAATTCATTTATTTTCTTAGAGGGAATTACAAATTAAAAATAAATTATTTTTCATAATTTATTATTGACACAAGTATTATATTTTTTTTAGTTGGTCAACAAAATTATGAGATAGTTTAAACTATTTTGAATCAAACAATAAAATTAGATTTGAATTACTCAAAAACACTTAAGAATATAAGATATGATTTAAGAATTACTAAATGAAGACGATATGCTTTCACCTTATATTACAGAAGATTTAAGCTATAATATTTAGGGTTTAGAAAGTGAAAAAAAAAAAAATTACACGTATGTGCAACATAAGTGGACAACATATCATTGTACTAATTTTACTGTACAATTATAAAATATTTTTTTCATAATTTATAAATTATTTAAGTTATATTAATTTAAAAATTCAAATACATTCTTAACAAATTTAAAATATGATTTATTATTATTATTATTTTATATTAATTAAATAATATAACCGTTCACCTCTCAATTCTAAATAGATTACCTAAATTATATATGCCGCCGCCATCTTAACATGACAATGATAATTAAAGTCTAAAATAAGTGAAATGTTTTTGTTAAAAAAATATTTTAAAATTATTCTTTACTATTTAAATATTATATTAAAATTTTATTAAAAATATTTTTCTAGATTTAATGTAAACAAATATAATATTTTTTAAGTTAAATTATTTAGGTGAGACAATAGCACGATAAATTATTTAACTGACTCAATTTAACTAACTTATTTGATTAAATTAGTTTTTTTTTAATTTACCGATAATAAACAAATACTCATAATGAATAATCTATCAATTTAATATTTTTAAATTAATCATCTACTAAAAAAATTCATCCGGTACTCAATAATTTTTTATATAAATTAACAATCACTTGAATTTTATTTTATTTATTCTGGTTTATAATTTTCAATAAAAAAAATCCAAGTAATTTAATAGGATCATGAATATTGACGTGCCAAGTTCTTTTTTCTTTTTCAAAAAGAATAAAATAAAATTCAATTAATAACTTTTGTTTAAAATATAATTTATTAACCTGCTCGCCTTCCGGCGCATTTCGGATATTCCCACTGCTTCTCTTCTATTCTACGCCACTCTGACCTGCTCTCTCGGCGCACGTTAGCCCCTTCCTTCTGCTCTCTCTTCGCCTTCGGCCTGGTGACTGGTCTCTCCGGCTCTAGAGAGAGAGAGACTCCGGCGATCTGCGATCGGGAGTCGCGGGAGATGTGGGGGCAGGGAGGGCGGTTCTACTGGGGGAATAAGGAGGGCGAAGTGGGGATTGTGGTGGTGTTCGCGTGGCTGTCGAGCGAGGAGCGGCACCTCAAGCCCTATGTGCGCCTCTACTCGTCCTACGGGTGGCGCTCCCTCATCTGCCATGCCGATTTCCTCACCTTGTAAGTGCGATTAAGTTTTCTTCCTTTTCCCCCTTCCTTATGCTGCTCAGCTCTTTAATTGAATTCTGAGGACGATTCAAGATCTGTAGTCTACTTGAAGAGATTTTCCACTAAACAATGGTAAACATGCTCGCTTGTGTTTTCTGTTTAATAGATTTACTTCCAGGCTTGATGAGAACTGAGAAAAGCAAGAAAAAAGATGAGAGGAAGAATTTAATCTCGCATTTTTCTTGCTTGTTTCTTGCCTTAATTATGTACCATTGTGGACACTGAAACCCTTAACTGTAGAATTCACCTTAATTATGTAGCATCTAAGGCAAATCCACACTTGCTGACTGCAATCCATGCTAATCTAGTTCAATCCCTACTTAGCTATTGTTAGCTCCACTTAAAGTTAATGTATGCCTACAATTGTCCATGAACTCTATGCTTGCAACTTAGATTTCTGAATTCAAGCATATGTACCTTGAGTTAAACTTAGAGTTTTACAAGTATCAGCCATGAGTCAATAACTAAGATTTGAAGCCAAAAAAAAAAAGTAATTGAAATTGAGATTAAGATGTCTTGGAAAGGCCCAGATAAACTAGTTTCGGTCAAAGTTTAATGATATAGTGTCATTTGTATTCAACTCAAATTTTGCAATTGCAGTTAGTGAAATACATCATTAAAATATATATGTGAAACAATACATTTCTAAAATGCAGTTTGTATTTGGCTATTTGCAATGTTTCTTGAGCAGGTTGTTTAATTCCTTACGCAGATTTTTTCCTGACAAGGCTGCATCATTAGCTGATAGTCTCCTCAATGAGCTTTTGCAGGTAATTGCATTGTTAGATAACTAGTGCACGCAGTACTTTCTTTTATTAGAAAGAACTCAGAGAAATGCCTTGTGATGGTGTGAGCCTATCATGGAAATGTTCTAAAGAATGAACACCTCGTATTTTAAAGGGGTATTCTTATCGGCATGAATTAATGAATGCTCTCTGCAGTGAATTAACAGGAAAAAAAAAAGACATGTCAATCTTTGGATCACCTGCTAATATTGGACAGTAGTTGAGGAGAAAAAAAAAATTTAAGTGAATCAGTTTAGTTGCAGTGGCTCAGATTTCTTTTTCACCCTGTCCTCAACACTCTTATATTTTAAACTACAGGATCATGAGAATTTGTTATTGGTTCGCTTCAAGTATGTAAGAACTAAGAAGCATTGAAGAAGTTGTTGTCAAAATTCCTTGCTCTTAGCAAAGTATTCATTTTGGCAGTGACTATAATTTCATAACAAGAATACTGCTAGATGAAAAGGGTAGTTTAATTTTGATAGAGATTCTTAAATTTTTGGTTTTCGCCAAAATATATTAAAACTTGGTTGTTAGTTTGGTATTGTATTTGCTTTATTTTGGTTGTAGTATTTTTTTTTTTCACTCCATTGTCATACTTGTTTGATCTACAGTAGGTCATTCAGCACCATCAATATACTTATCGAAGATTTACATTCAAATTAAATGACCATGATTGTGTTTTTGAATCCTGGTGATGGATTAACAGGAACTAAAGAGTAGGCCATTACCCATCGTCTTTTCTGCTTTTTCTGGCGGGCCAAAAGGTTGCATGTACAAGGTTCTTCAGGTCTGCTTCTTCACTAAATACACAGGCTGTTCGCCAACATAGTTTCTTAATTTTGTTAAAATAATATTAAGAATTTTATTTCCTTTGATTTCCAGTTAATTGATGGTCAATGCAAAGGGCAACTTGTTCCAGTAAGTTCCTTTCTTGAGTGAAATGCATGGCCTTCCATAGTTATTATTAGTATCAAATAGTTACATGGAGTTTAGACAGTAGAAACCAATCAAGTGGGGTCAGAGATGATTATCGATATATGAATTTTCAGTTATCTACTTGTATTAGAGCAACTTTTGAGTTCTTTTAGTCCCTTTCAACTGAATTACTGTTATTTTAAGTTGTCAATCTCTTTCTTCTTCCAGGATGATTATCGGCTTGTAAAAGATTGTTTATGTGGTCACATATACGACTCGAGTCCAGTTGATTTTACGAGTGATCTGGGCACTCGATTTGTCCTCCATCCATCTGTGCTGAAAAGGCCCCACCCTCCTAGAGTTGTCTCATGGATGGCAAAAGCCTTGGCAACTGGTTTGGACTCTCTCTTCATAAGCAGATTCGAGGCTGAGCGTGCCGATTATTGGCAAACTCTCTATTCTTCAGTCGTAAGGCTCTGAATCATTCGTCCAACTGTTTTACATTTAAAACTGTATATTCTCTAACGCATAGATTTCGTATACTAACATCCAGAACATAGGTCCATTCCTTATCTTCTGTTCTGAAGACGATGAAATTGCTCCGGCTCACGTCATTTGCAATTTTGCTCAGTGCCTGCAAGAGCTTGGTGGTGATGTTGAACTAATAAAATGGAAAAGCTCTCCTCATGTCGGTATGTGTATTTTGTTGTTTTAAGGCTTTTTAGTGTTCGTTGTGAGTTCCACAAGCTAAGTTTTGCAAAGTTATAGGCCGCTGATAAAATGATGGATCAACTGAGTCATCTCAAGTGTATTTTTAAAACTTCAATCTTAACTTGGCTTCGAGTGGTTAATCGAAATGCCCGATAGAATATTTTTTCTATATCGATCCTATTTCGTTTTTTTGTGGTCGTCGTAAGTTTCTACTATTGGATTATCAAATCTTTTTATCAGGCTGATATAAATCCTTGAACAGGTCATTACAAATTTCATGCATCTGAATATAGAAACAGTGTAGTTCAGTTGCTCAGCAAGGCAGCTTCAACCTATGCACAGAGGAGGCTGCAATTACAGAACAAGGAGGACCATTCCGCGCCAGAGTCAGTTTGCAGTCTCCATAAAGCTGCAGCGAGCTCGAACGAGAGCCTAAAAAGGCTAGCGCTCGACCCAAGTGACCATTTCTTCTTATCAAGTTCCACCGAGTGTAACGATGGCAGGGACACAAGGTCGCAAAGTGACGAACTGTTCCACACGCTAAACATCCCGAGCACCAATCCTCATGGTGTTCTGGGTGAGATACTTTTCGATGTTTGTGTTCCAAAGAACATAGAAGGATGGGATCTAAAGCCCTCTACATCATTCAAAGGAACGCAAGCATTTTCTCATACTCATCGGTATAGCTTTTTCTTGCCACGGAAATGCTTGCGACGATCTAGATTGTAGAAGTTTTAAATAGAAATGGAAGGATCGTTAAAATTGCTGGTTATGTAACATTCACATAGTTGTAATTGATCTTGTTCAGTGAAGATGAAGTTAAGTTTTGAGTCGATAGATCCATATTCATATTCTGCCTTGACTCTGTTTCAATGTCATCTCTTTATCACCTCTATTGCAATGAAATGTGCAACACAACAATCAAAGAGGATTTCATAGTCTATTAGCTTCGACAATATGTAACACGACAATCATTGTCGTCGTCTCTGCTAACACCAAATCGGATCGGGCCACTCATATCTCACTCTTGTTCTCAAACAATTTGATCATTGTAATAGTAAAACTAGGTTAGACTTGAAGTTTTCTATAGTAGAGTTGTTGATGAAGTCGCTTCCATAATTGTCGTCGATGTTTGTAGGAGCTTGAATCATCCATCTCCTTACGAACTTGTTATCTTAACCGAGGACACTAAGAATGCCCGACATGGTAGCATACGCGACCATCTCAAACTTCATGATCATCTCTTTCTCTTGCCAAATAATTGAGTTCCATATAATTAGGGTGGTTTTCGACTTTGTGATCTATTTTTCTAGCTCAACTTGGTTATTGAGTCGCTCTAATAAATCTGATTTTCAAGCCATTGGTAATAACCGATGACACACTAGTGTGGTATTCTATTTAGAGAAATGATTTGTATAAGGAAAAAATCTAATGAAAAACTCAAGGATAGACTCGTAATGTGATGGAGTCCACAAAAGTGAAATGGTGGATCATGAATTTCTGTATATATCTTTGAGATTTTCTCTAAGATTTTCCTCTGTGTGTATCATTGCTCTTCTATTTATGCTTCACATGAATGTCACTTCCTACATGAGCAACATTGATGTCTTCGTTTGAGGTTGGTGATATATTGTTGCCATTCTTTTGCATTACGATACAATTTATGCAAGTTAATTATACTAATATTGTTGTGTGTTTACTCTTTTTTACGTCGTATCTTATATGTCACTTAATTGTATCATGTCGCTACATTTCTACTATCTTTTATCGGTTTTGAAATCTATGAGTCTTGTTTGAAAAGATCCAAATATTGTGTAGGGATTGAACATGTTATACACCAAAACTAATTGACTTATCTTTTTTTTCTTAAGTAATCGATTAATTTAATCCCTTGGAGGCATTAATTGAATTAAAGTTATGGTTAATTTAAATTAAAATACGTATATTTTTTTGGAAAAGGAGTCTTGTCGCAACGGTAAAATTATTACGGTGTGATCCTGTGGTCATGAGTCCGAGACGTGGAAATAATCTCTTGCAATGCAAGATAAAACTACATACAATAGATCTAATATGACCTGATTTAGGGTACAAACGAACCAAATCGAGCTAAATATATAAAATAAATATATTAATATTTGAATTCTAGCTCGAAAACTATATATGATATTCGAATTCGATTCGAAGCTAAAAAATTTAAATAATTTTGGCTTGAGCTCAGTTTGAAATAAAATTCAAACTTGAGTGCGATTCAAATTGTACCAGCACTAATTCAAGTAGAATCGAACTATAGTTACTTAAATTTGAGTTCAATTCGAATTATTTAAACTTTATTTTGCATAACTTTAAATTAATATTATGGAAAAATAATCAAAATTTAATTCGAGTTCGGCTCGCGAGCGAGAACAATCGAACAAATATTATGGGTTCAAATTTAGCTCAAAAAATTATTGAATATTTTAAAATACGAATCAAATATTTTTTAAACCACTCAAAAAGCTTACGAATGGGGTAGATTTTTTGCACCAGTAATCCTTCTCTATAAGACCCTGTATTGAAGGTGGTTTTGAGAATATTTGTGCTCTTAAATGGGTTAAATTGGATATTATCAGATATGAACCAATTTATTGAACTATAATTTTTGCACTCAATGGAATTTCTGTTCCTATAATTTAAATTTAAAGGATTTTAGCCACATATTTTATAAACTACAAAACAAAGCAATGATAGGCATTATTTATGGTCACAATCTTAGTGGAGCCTACAATAATCAAAGTGTTACTTTTCCTTTATCCCACATAAATATCTATTTTCTCTTTCCAACCTTTTTCTTCCTTTAGGAAAAAGAAAATGATGGCAATGTCTTGGCTAGTAACGCCATTTAGCTAAGGGGTTATAACAATGGATTGGACTATGATATTGTAGAAGGATAGAAAGATTGATAGAAACATTTTACATAAAATACTAATAGAATTGTTAAAATGAAAAAGGGTTTATAAAATTTATCTAAATTTTGAAAAAAAAAATATAAAATGATAGTTAGACTTGATATGTTATATCAAGTTGAATGTTGAAGTATGAAATAATCACACAAATAGAAGATGAAAATCACAAAGATGGAGATATTAAAGTGGATGTACAGACTTATGAGGAAGGATAAGAAAGATAAATGTTATGAATATGTACCTTAGATAATTAATGCACATTAATAAATGAAAAAGAAGATAAAAAAGACTTAAATATTAATGATAAAATATAATAAAATTTATTTAAATATATATGATAATATATGAGAAAATATAAGAGAAATGATTTGCTCAAGGAAAAAAATAGACTCATAATATGATGGGACCCATAAAAAGTGAAATGATATGTCATGAATTTATGTGTCTATCCCTGAACTTTTTATGTATGTATCATTGCTCAAAATATAATCTTATGACGGCTACTTAATAGAATAAAGACTTAATTATTATTGTCGGTTGCGTCTTCTCAGCTAAGTCCAAATAACTAAGGATATAGACATAACATCAAATCCAACTGCCATCGTAAAAGTAAAGCAACTTCAAGATTCTTCAGTCATCAGTGTTGTAGGTGCACCATGCAAAACAAAGTTGGATTAAAGCAGCAGGGAATTATTGTGTTGGATAGCCCTTTGACAGCAGAAAAGAAAGTTTAGCTAGGAACACAGCAAAGATAATGGCATTAGATCATGCATGAAGATTAACACTACTTATTGGTAGCAACAGCTGAGGAAAAGCATCCTCAGTTGCTTGCTAGCAAACACTTCTACAGTCATTAGTTGACGGTGGTTCACACATAACACAATCGAAAACCAATGGCAAGTCATACCCAAGTTAATTAATCATATCGCTAAAGGTTTCTTCGACAACGAGATGTTTTGGATGGAGATGCAGTCGATGGAGTTGGATATCATGTCGTCGTTCATGGTCTTCGGTAGCTCTAGAGCTTGCTTTTCACCGGTTTTAGGGGATTGGTTCATGTGATCATTGCTCTTCCCCCATATAAGAGAGTATAGGCCAATCACTATAACAACTGCACCGATCAACCTACCAAGACGAAGCAAAGTTAGTTTGCATTGTAGGAAAATAACCGGAATGAGCAAAAGATCTATTACCTTCCTAAAGACATTTCCTCTGCAAGAATGATGGAGCCCATCACAGTCACTATGATCATGCAGAGAGGGCTAAAGGCAGTAACAAAGACAGGCCCTCTCTCCTTCACCACTACTGCTTGCAAATAATATGCTAGTCCTGTGCACATTATACCCTTCACGCGAGAGGTAATCAATTAAATAGCGTGAGAAATTACGTTTATACAAGTTTAAGCCATTTGGTTGCCAAAATACAATAATGAGCATCTTACGGAGTAGATTGCGGCGATGAGCCTGGTGTCAAATCCGATCATCCATGGTTTCACACCGGGATCGAGGACGAGTGCGACTGAACTACCGAGTAGTGTGCCCATGACGCAAATTAGGAAGCTCAGGGAGAGCTCTGCGGGATAAGATTTTAAGGTGTTCGACTGCAAACAGTCATGAATCAGTCATCACGAATTAATTAGGTGTTCAAGTAAAGTTTTCTACTTTAGCTTTGAGATGCAATAGCACTTTACTTGTAGAATGAAGAATAAAGACCAACAGAAGCAGCTGAACAACAGCATGAATGTGCCAATGAGCCAATGGGTTTCATCCTGACTAGCAGCTTCAGTATGGTGGCTCCGTCCCTTGTTCCATATAAACTCGACAATAGGACCTTTGTATAAAATCATAACCAGAGCACCAATGACTGTAACCAGTGTTCCAATAATCTTTGCTTGACTGTGTCGCTTCTTAACGTCTACCTTCTCCATTCTGACCACATAAACACAAAAAAAAAGTGAATATTACATAGGTGCAGATTGATAGTATTTGAGATATTGCAGACTAAGTTTTCACCTTAAAACAAGGGCATTTATAAATGTGATCGCTGGTAGCACGTTATAAAGAGCGGAAGAGAAGCTTGCTGATGTGTACTTGGTTCCCAAGTAGTAGAAGTTTTGGTCGAGAACTGGCCTGGATTAAGTTTATCAAATATTCCCGTCGTATAAGAAGGCTGTTTTAGAATAATTATACAAACTAGAATTAACTAGAGGTAAATATTTCATTACTCAAGCAAAGCAAGAGCCACAATTTTGAGGAATATCCGAAATGTCATCTGTGGCCTGCCTTTCCTGTTTTGAAAAGATTCAAACCAAAAGTTAGTCCTAGATAAAATTTCCTTCTATGCTTGAAGAGAACAGCATATCTTTGATGGAATCTATGTCATCTATTTTGCAACAAATGAAAACATGAAAAACTGAAATTGTGCCGTTTCTCTGAGTTTTGAGTGTGGAATTGTAGCGTGTTTACTAATTTTATGTTTGTTCCTTTTCATCTGCTTTTCCCCTCTCCTATCCATCCACTCAGATAAATAGAACCCTGAGAGATACTAAATCATGTGATCCTTACTCATACAACATATTAAAAAAGAAGGAATCATTAGGCACACTCAACAAGCATGTGTTGGGCCTACAAGTCTTTTGTCAGTTACTAATCAAGGAAAAGGCAGACAAAGCATATTCAAAGTTCTTCATTTTCAAATTTAAGAAGAAGGCTGTCGAAGTTACAACAATAAATCCTACTGCACAAAAACAAAGATACGACACTCCAGGGAACAGTGAAAAATGGAAAGGAAAAGCTACTATCTGCCTTATATCCTTTGTTAGCTCATGCTTAGTTCATGCTATTGTTAGATAGACTCTCTATATGAGCAAAAGACTTGCACTTTCATTTATGTGCCTCATATTCACTTTTTATTTTGTTGTTGGGGCTTTAACACAAGATGACGTATATCCATGCAGACAGATTGGTGGATAGTTGAGTTTACAAATGATAAAATAATTTAAAGCATTGGTAAGATATAGTCAAAATATATTCTTAGTAAAATATGATAAAGTAATTAAGTTAATTGGTGAACATGTTTATTGGATGGAAAGAGTGTGACCTTTCAAACCACAATGCAAATGGACCAATGATAACAGCTGCAACAGCATTTCGATAGACAACCAGCACATAGTGGCTCATCCCACGCTTGAGGGAAGCAACTGAGACTATGTACATGCCAGCATAGCCAAACTGCAAGAAGATCATAGCCAAGTATGGCCTTACACTCCTCCAAGCCTCACTAAAGTCCATGATATATTTCCCTATACGATAACTACCTAGAACTACTCTCCTTGCCCCAAGCTTAGAATGTGTGCAGAGCTAAGAAGCTCAGTGCAGTCTTATATAGCTAAAAAAGAGGGTATTACACCATGATCATACAGCTACAGTGATGATCTTTTATGTGTAATAATTTAGGGGTCTTTATTACCATTATGCTCATCCATAAAAATATTGCACTAAAGTTCCCATTCAAAGACACAACAGTTCCGTCGCCGTGTGTATGATAACCACAGGGACTTTTGAAAAACAGCTACACGAAGGGGATTGTCTAAAGAGTTGTTACTTTCTCCATTTCTTTCGGAGTTAAAAATTATAGATGTTGCTTGATGACAACTCAACGAACCATTCAGTGGAAGCAAGAGTTAGTGCAATCTGATGAGGTTGTCCGGGATCCTCTACGTGATAACAAGTAGGGCATTGTTATTGCGCTCATCTAAGGATTGCAAGTTCTGAAAGCTTTATCTATGATATGAAGCTTTGACCAACCTTTGTCTTGGATTGCCGGTGGATTAATATACAAAAACAGATAATAGTGGTTGCTAGTGGAAAGATATAGGTTTTATGTTCAATGAAATAAAGTTGGCAATAGAGATTTTTCATTGCAATATATTACAATGAAGATGTGGTGGTGAAGGCTACCCCTCAATTCTACAAGTCTACTTTCTATAATATTTGGAAAACAAATGGATGACCAACCAATAATAGAGCTCTCTTTGCAGAGAATGAATCAATCATGACATGCGATACTAAGTGCTTGTATAAATCATCCTTTCTATGCAAACTGTTTGGGGCTTTGGGGTGCAGACGCGACTGAATATACAGAAGAACTTTGCATATTGTTTCACTAATGCTGAAGGAAATGTCAAAGGGTTGTTTGGAAACTACTTTGTATACATCTGAGCAATCTTGTACCAATTAGCTGATCAGGTTCAGATAATAGGAATATAAGAGATTTGTTATGTAATGAGATGCTTCAACTGTCAGATTCTGTATATGTACAGAGCAAACAATCCTCTAATTAATGTAATAATTCTGAACATTTTTAAAGTGAGAATACAATAGAGATGTTTGGGATCCCAGAGACATGCACTTTGTGTGATGGAGTCTTATATTATATAAAAATATCGATAATAGGAGTGTCAATGATTTTCTTAATTAAGAAGCAATACACTCGCATTGGCAAAGGAAGTTCTATCTTCTGAAAAAATATGATGATTAAGGGTTCACTAAGTCCCTAGGAATTATAGAAATTGTAGAAGAAGACAAATCCATGGAAAAATAAAGTGAGTAGAAGGGAAAGGATAGAATGTTTCTCTTGTATTATTTCATTGAGGGTGTTAACTTAGGGAAATGAAATATCGTATTGATTGGTTGTAAAAGAATACCGCATAATAATGTAAATTCTAGACCATTCAACACAAATCCTAAACCTAATATACCTAATGTGGCTAAAGCCACTCCACTTACCTAATGACTCTAATGCCTATAGCACACTCTCACAAGCTACAATGAAGCTAGAGAGAGAGACTCTCTATGTCCCATTTGTTACATAAAGCACAAAAGAAATTAGTGGTGACACAGCAATACTAAAGCCCATAATAGATGCAAATGAAATAAAACAGAATAGTTTATGAAAGACCTAGGCATTAATCCTTGAGATTTGAACAACACATCGACAACGAGAGAATGAAACAAGACTGGAGTAACAGTAATGCATGATCAATAGGTAGAGGTGGATGACAACACTCAGTGTGGGTCCCAAGGCCGACAATGAGGTTGAGAGACCCTAGGAACAAATCTTTATAGAAGGCATCTCCTTGTAGTAAGGTTCTCCTTGTGGTGGTGACTAGGAGAACTCGAGAATGTCCTAGAGAGCATGAAGAGGACAACCCAAATCTACCTACGACAATCTCCACCTTAAGTATCATGAATATCTACTTTCTTGACAAACACGTATACCTTTGATTGGGGGTATGTTGATACAAAAGAGAGAAGGATGATAAAGGATTCTAATTGATGAATATGTTGTGAGTGATCATTAGCACAACTAGATATCATTGCCATACAAGCTATCACTCATTACCACAAAACACCATAAAAGAGTCAATAGAAGAAAGACCGAACCAAAGCTAGAACATAACCAAAGCACAAAACCCCTCCCAAATCAAATGGGAGAAGAGAAGGCTTAAACCTTCATGTGGAAAGATTACCAAGTATGCATTCTTAGTTCATCATCCGCTTCTGCTAATCGTCGAAAATTGTTATCTACGAGTGGTTCAACTAAGTTCTAAGCACCATTAGTGTTCTTTGCAGTGCCACCCAGCCTTCTTTGCATGGGCATCAACATTATTTGGTCACACTCACATCTGCATTCTCCTCCCCACATTATCCTTTTTCATCATCATTATGCAGGTGTTCAATAAAGGACATCTTTGGGATGAAGAATTATTTCATCATTATCCTTTTTCATCCTCCTTCAACATTCTCATTATCCACTCACTAAAGGGCATCTCTAGGATGATTGACTTGATGCATGAATTCTCACAATTTTCTGAGTTTGCTATGTTAACGAGCAGTGTGAATGGTAGTTAGTTACAAGTAGAATGAGTTCAAGTAGATGGTTCAAAAAAAAATAACGAAAATTTCATTTGA
Source organism: Kaempferia rotunda (assembly GCA_037177415.1). NCBI lineage: Eukaryota > Viridiplantae > Streptophyta > Magnoliopsida > Zingiberales > Zingiberaceae > Kaempferia > Kaempferia rotunda. The sequence goes on from JBAMIB010048827.1 coordinate 14,106, forward strand.
CTCCTAATATTTAAACTATTTTTTAAAATAATTCTTATAATTTTATCTTCATACTTTATAAGGATTACTAAAATACTCTATTATTATTTTATCTTTTATACTTTAAATATTATTAGTTCATCTTATATTCATATAAGCATTTTTATTAATAATAGAGAGAGTTAAATTGATATTTAAGAGATAAGATAGTAATTATGTTTTAATATTGTTTATAGAAGATAAATAATAATTTTAAAATTAGAGGTATTTTGAAAAAATATGGAGAAAAGTGAAAACTTCCTTAGCAACCGAGCCAACTCGCTAGCCTTGCTGAGTCAAAGACACCAAGGCCATGCTCACTTGATTACTTTAAAATGTTGTCCTCTTCAATTCTGAGCCCTAATCCTACTCTTCCAGCAATTGGAAGCTCACCCTTGAAATGTACACAAATTTTTATTGTCGGTAGGTTTTGATTCAAAAGTCTTACTTATAATCGCAGCATCTTCCCTTGTTCCTCCGGCAGGCGATCTCGCTTCCTAGAATATATCCATATGTGACAAAACGACATATTGAACGATTTTCTTTTTATTGCTCTATTTCAAATGCATTAGATAATTTACCATAAAAATTGGTTCTTTGTCAAATACCTCGTTTGCATCAAGAATATGTACAGGAAAATGAAAGAAACTACGTTAAAGATCATCAACAAATTAGCACTAAGTGTTGAATAGCTTTTGCCATTCTGAGCAAAAGTTTCAAATGAGGAGAAATTGGAAAGTGCAAATGCAAGATTGCTTTCTACATAAACGAAGAGAAATTGGAGACCAAGGCCTTCTAGTCCTAAGAATTCTCAAGGTTATGTCAGTTCTGGAGAAGAAGGATTCTCGAAAAGGATTCCAATCTATACGTTGATGTATCATAAAACCCACAAAAGAATCATCTGAGAAACTTTGATTCCCTAAATGTTGCCTTTTCTTATTCAATTAATCAAGAATTCAGAAGCCACAAGGGAAAATAATTAAGCGGAGTGATGAGCTCGACTCCACTTACCTAATGTGGACTGACAGGCACCGGCAAGGTACTTCCTTTCCGACGGCGGCGGAGGTGGTGCATCAGGGCTTCTGCGCTGACCTTCGGTCCGAGCGCGGGCGATGTGGCGGAGGTAAGGCGGTCCACGGCGGCGAGGGTTTAGGGAAGGAAAAGTGAGGGAGGAGAAATGGGGGTGGGAAGAGCCGAAGGAAATCGAGGGCGGAGAGAACGAGACATTGTTCTCATAATTAAAAAATATAAATCAAGAATAAAAGGAAATGATAAATATTTTAATTAAGAAAACTATATAAATTTCATAAATTTCGCTGAAGAGCTAACGGCTACCTGCAGCACTCGAGAGCAAAAGAACAGATCCACCGACCTCGAGCTCGCTTTCCAGCTCCTCCTCCCCGCGCCCGCTGCATTTGTTAAAGCCCTCCCCCGGCGCCCATGAGGCCAGCAGCAATCCGGAGCTCCCGTCCCTGGCGAGGAAG
>JBAMIB010049230.1:0-15577 GCA_037177415.1 Kaempferia rotunda
GGTAGTGTCGATAAATTAGTTCAAGCATAGTTTGATGAGATAAGAGGGGTATTTTTGGCATAATCATTTTTGGATTGTAATGTAATCTGGATTACATTGGTTTTGCTTTGTAATCCAGATTACATTACATTACGGAGTTATATTAATATCAAACAAAGTAATCAATCTCGTAATGTAATCTGGATTACATTACGAGGCAAATTACGCCCTACCAAACGTACCCTAAACACATTTTCAAATATAGTAATGTAATATGAATTACATTACAAATTTAATTACATTACAAGCTTTATTACATTACAGCCTATCAAACACAGCCATAATGTAATATGATTGAATATATGTCATCACAATTGTATTAAATATATTTATAATATTTGATATTATAAAGAAACTCTTTTATATTAATGGTGCAGTACAATTGACACACTATGTAAATTTTCCACTGATTAGTTCGATAATTATTAATTACAAAATAATATATAATAATAAATTTTGATTATAAAATTAATTATTTTATCTAATAGGTTAAAGAAATATGGATTTTATTAATATTTATTATAATAAATCATAAAATAAAATTTATAATTTTTGAACCGACTAATATTTTTCAACCCGATCTATTACACTCCTCCATTTTTGTATTGAGATCTAGGGAGACCAGATCTTTTGGTCCATAATTTTATAGATTAAGGGATGATCTACACCCTAATTGTGGCCAAAATGAGATTACAATCCGGCCATAACTATTTGCGGTTCATCGATGGATTTATCTGCCTACCTAGGTTGTAGTTTGTATCGAGGAGGGCGGCCTCTTGGCGACCGACAGCCCGGACACCCTCCCACCTCCGACGGCCTCCGGGAGGCGTTCGGCCGCCCACACTGATCTAAACAATAACCTAGGTGGGCGGATGAATCCATCGATGGACTGCAAGCAATTGTGGCCGGATTGCAACCTCAATTTACTCGCAATTAGAGTGTAGACCACCCCTAGTCCACAAAATTGTGGACCAGAGGATCTGGTAGTCTAAATAACCTATGATGCTTTTACTTCAAGGATTCTGGAAACAAGCAATGTTCAGACCAATATACCTGAAGAACCAATATACGATCTTCAACTGTATCTTCTATAGTTATCCGTGTCACCTTCACTGGATGGGTTTGTCCAATTCTATGCACTCGGTCAATAGCTTGCTCTTCAGTAGTTGGATTCCACCAAAGATCAAGAAGGATCACATGGCGTGCAGCAACCATATTCAGGCCAAGACTTCCTGCTTTTAGTGACATTAGCATAACAGTTACCTGAAGGACAACAACAATGTCAAATAAATTAACAAATAGCTAGCAAAAAGCAAATTGCAAACAATAACAAATGATAGAAATTGCACATGGTTTAGAATTGTCAAACCTCTGGGTCACTATTGAAGTCTTTCACAGCCTTGTCTCTTGAAGTAAGAGACATTGTCCCATCTAGCCTCCTATACTGTATAAAATACTTATCCAATGAAAGCTCAAGCAAGTCCAGCATGCTAGTCCACTGGGAAAAAATAAGGACCTTTTCGGGCACTTCAGGATTTACGTTTAACTGATTAGGTTTGAAATTTGTGGAATTTGCAAGATTATCAACAATTTTGGTATTTGAACCAGAGATTGACATCAGGATATCTAGAGCGGCTTTAATTTTGGAAGAGATGTAATGACCGTGGGTGATTGATTCCGGATCACAAGTAAAGTTGGTTGAAGCTTCATTGGTATCATCGTCAGAGATTAATCTCTTCAATGTATCTCGTGAAAAAAGTGAATCAGAACCAATAATATTACTACAGTCGGTTGCAGGACACGAGTTGTCATCACCAGTTAAATGTTCAGACACACACTGATAGCAAAAGACATGCCCACACATTGTGACAACAGCATCCTCAGCTAGGTCCTACAAAAGGTATCAAATATAAAAGTTGAGCTTCAGCATCAAAACTGGTCAAAAATGTTTCCATGACTAGTATGGTCAGCAACTAAGCACTAAGCATTTACCAAAAGAACCAAAATGTGCTTATGGGAATCCCCAGTGATTATCGATCAAATCTTATGGGAATCCCCAGTGATTATGGATCAAATAAAATTCTTTCGCTAACAATCTCATAAGGTTTTAAACCAACGTTGTTCAAATGACAATATCATGGCAGCCAATCTTCATGTAGAAAAAATGCAGCAATAATTTCCTAAACCAAATATTTGATGGCTTATGAATTTATCTTTGCTAAAAGCCTACCTGATGATAGCAACACCACAGCACACTCTAGCAGTGAGATAATCACATGTACAAGTTGCAATTCCTAAACAAATTTAGCCATATAGATAAATAAAGCATTTTATGAAACATAGTAAAAGGAAACAAGATTACTTACACTGCACAAAACACAAATTCCATGAGAACTTTCTAACTGATTAAGCAAATGGATAATCGTCTTCCTGGGAAGATGTTGCTCCATAGGCATTGAGTTCTTTCCACTGGTATCTGAATGGAACCCTTTGACAAGAATGGGGTGATCACAGGCTTGCCTAAGTCGCAAAAGCAGCAATAGAATATTTGCATAATTCTTTTTCAAGGTTCCAGCATTGGCATATTCCTGTATAGAGTGAAATTTTGCTTTCAGGATTGTTGAGAATGGGAACAGTTAAGTTAATTCCGTATGATTTTTTTGTTTTTGTTTAGTGTAGAAGATATCTTATGGAACAACATAAGAATAATTTTTTATCAATCATGAAAAGAGGAATATCACTATTGTAGTATAATTCTGTGCTACAAGACGGGCCTGATTATGTCCTTCCTAATCACACATTCCAAAATTAGGATGAATGTTGCATATCTTTTGAACTTTTGATTAGGCTACATGATCGTATTTATTTCACAAAAAAAAGGGAAATGAAGACCATAAAAATCACACTAACACTAGCTCAAGATTACTAGAATTTTACAATGGTTCATCATATAAAAAGAAGAAAAAAAACAAAGACTTGGTAATGGTATAGTCATGATTGAATTGCTAAGTATATCATGTACTTCAACTCATGTCACATCATATTCCGATTATATTAGTTAATTATAAATATCTCCAAAATTCCAACCCTAAATCACTACCGCTGATCCCATTACTTATTTATCCAGGTGATTTCTCCAATGCACTAAGCCCTCTGTCCATCATCCTTGACATTCTGTCAGCTGATCAAAATCTCACCACTTCAATTACTGACTCATCCTCTCCACCACTGACATGTTCTGCCAGGCAATTGCTTTGTCTTCCTCTCTTACCGTTTGTAAAGCATCTCCCCCTTTTCCCTAGAGTTGCTGGAGGGATAAAAACTCAAGTTGTAACTTTAGTGTAGGATGAGATTCAAATTTCAACAGTATTCCTCCTAGAGAAAGGGTCTGCATGTCCACAAGATCAAACAATTATGGTGGAGCTTTTTGTGCTAGTTAGATTGAGAAGATTATTGTGGCTAATAGGGGAGAAATTGTTGTAGTCAGCAGAGGAAGCTATGAAGCTTGCCAATGAATTTAAATTGGTTCATTCTTGATCAACAGATCAAGGAAACTGCAGGTGAAGAGGGAATGTAATGTGTTAGCTAAAGAACCAGAAGAGTTTGTCAAGTTACTTCAACAAACTAAGCTTGAGGCACAAGCTACATTCAGAAATGATTGAGTTTATTTGAAGAAACATAAATCCAAGGCATGGTGAGTTTCTGTTTCTTGCTAATGAGTGTGGAAATGCCGTCCATTTTAGAGTGTGAATGAGTATTCAAAGGAGAAATCAAAAGCTTCTAGATCTAGCTCCATCTTCTGAAAGTAGTATTCAGAAGATCATTGGGCGACTGCTCGAGAGCTCAAGCGAGTGGCCATAGGCAAGATTCTCCAACCAACAGAAGTAGGTAAGGATTTTACAAGGGATGTGTCAGCTCTTTATTTATTCATTTAATATGAGATTTAATAGGTGTAATAAAAAATTGTATAATTGATAGGGATATAATGTAGTATATGAGAAGGACAAAATGATGATTAGAGAAGTAGAGAAGTCAGCAACTAACATATACTGACGCAGCGGATACTATCAACTCCTTTGATTCACACACGAATATCGGAATCAATACTTCTAATCCAAAGAAAGAATGGAAGGAAAACTCGTCATTCCATGAAGGAGACGACCACTAAAAATAGTATTAAACCAAAACTATCTCAAAACATTAAATAAGGCGCTTAAATAAATTAAATACCTTAATTGCAAGATAACAACACCAAAATAACCTAAATACCCAAAATACGCCACTTACTAAAAATATTAAAAAAAATACTCGAAAGCTCCAAAACAAACCTAAACGATGGAATTTGACCCCAAAATTTGGCGGTTCATAACAAATGTAGATCTTCAAATTCTACACGTGTGGCCACTGACAGAGCCTGATTCCGAGTCCCGAGTCAAAAATTATGCCCTCCTGAAGGTTGCTCTGTCGAACACACATCATTCTCCCAGGGTGGAAAAAATTCGCCTTCAAATTGCCGACCACTTTATCATCAAAATAATCACCATGACAGGGAATCCAATGCTTCACATTAAATACATCAACAGTACAAATATTACTAGGCAGCTTCAACCAATACACATCGGGATTTATTTCTCAATAATCTCGACCGAACCAATCTTCTTGGCTAATAATTTGTTGTAATCCCCAACGGCAAAACGTTCCTTAGTTTAAATTTCCCACACAAAATCCCCGGCATCAAACTTCAAGTGTCAGCGCTTTTGGTCTGCGGTGTATTTTTATTTTAAATTAGAGATGGACAAACGATCATGTACCGACTACTAAAATTTAATTATGTATTGACCATCTTCCACAAGTTGCGCCAAAAATGACTAAGGAAACGAGTGTCCCATTTGAAACAATGGACGTCAGAAAGTCAGACAGTAGACATCTCGAAAGAACAATTTAGCTACATTAACATCATCATTAGTCTTCTTGCAAGGAATAAAGTGAACCATCTTAGAAAATCTATCCATGACAACAAAGATGGAATCACTACCTCGTTGGGTACGTGGCAAACCTAGCACAAAATTCATGCTAATATCAAACCAAAGTCGAGAAGGGATCGGCAAGGCATGTATAAACCCGCATTAGTGGTTGTCGCCTTAGAGACTTGACAAATTTTGCACCCTTGCACATATTTCTCTGCTTCTCGTTGCAATGTAGACCAAAAGTAGGAAGTTTGAACCAAATGCAATGTTCGATCCCGACCAACATGGCCTTTGCCATGCAATTCCTTGATTATCTGCAAGCAAAGATTACAAGCTGGAATGCATAACTGATTACCTCTAAATAGAAACCCATGCAGTAAAAAATCTATTTTCTTCCCCGCCCGTACGTCTTGCAATATCACCAAGAAATAAGGATACGTATCAAGCATTTCATGATGAGAGTCAAACCCTAGAACCTTAACTAGTATAGTAACTAAAAAATTGCTTCTATGACTCAAAACATCTGCCACCCGATTAGTGATCCCTGCTTTATGTTTAACCACATAAGTGAACTGCTCCAAATAAGCCACCCATCTCGTATGGCGGGGTGACAACTTGTCTTGCTAGTATAGTGCCTCAATAAAATAAATTCTCTGTGAAACAAATAGTGATGCCAATACGTCACTGCCTGCACAACGGCATAAAATTGCTCGTCAAAAGTATTGTAATTAAGCTTTGCTCTAGAAATTTTTTTTTGCTAAAAAATGTCATGGGTCTGCCGTTCTAGCTAAGTATTGTACCAATACCAATTTTACAGGCATCTATGTAACTCAAAAGGCTAAGAAAAGTTTGGAAGTATTAAGATCGACGTTGAGTCATTATTTAATCAATTGAAATGTTTACTCTGTAGTCTCAGTCCACTCAAACCTATTTAAATAATTTGTTATCGGGGACATAAGGCTACCAAAAGAAGCAATGAAGTGAAACGCCTGTAGGATGAGGCTAGCCCGTGGAAACTTCTTACTTTAGTTAATGTCGTTGGTGTAGGCCAGTCCTTCATTGCTTGTATCTTGGTTTTGTCAACTTCTAAACCCTCTCCTGAAATCATATACCCCGAAACAACACCTTAGGGGCCAAAAACACACATTTCTTCATAGTAATATAGAATTTTTCCTGCGCAACACACTAAAACCTCCCTCACATGCTGTAAATGTTGCTATGAAGTTGCACTATATATCATAATATCATCAAAATACACCACAACAAATCTACCAATGAACGACCGCACTAAGATACTAGGAGCATTGGATAAACCAAAAGGCATCACAAGCATGAAGGTACTAGGGGCATTGGATAAACCAAAAGGCATCACAAGCCACTCATACAACCCCTACCTAGTCTTAAAAGCTATTTTCCATTCATCTCCGGCCTAATACGAATCTAATAATACCCACTTTTCAAATCCAATTTGGTGAACGATGTTGATCCACTAATCTGGTCAAGTAAATCATCTAGACAAGGAATGGGAAAGCAGTACCTAACAGTGATTTTATTGATGCCCCTTCTGTCTACACACATATGCCAAGATCCATCCTTTTTAAGCACACAAAGAGCAAGTACAGGACTCATGCTTTCCCTAACATGACCCTAAACCAACAAATCTTCAACCTATCGTCGCAATTCTTCATGCTCACGCGGGCTCATCCAGTAATGTGATCAGTGCGGTAGAGATGCCCCGGCTCCAAATCAATATGATGTTAAATATCTCATTGAGGAGGTAACCCGTTGGGTGGCTCTTCAGGAAAGATATCACCAAAGTTTGTAATTAATGGAGCCACTAAATCTGGAATAGTGTTAGGTTCACACTTCCTTGCCCAACAACATAAACCCCCTCTCTGTTTTCTGCAATTCTTCGTCCAATTGAGCCATGGGTAATAAAGCCGACACTTCACCTACAGGCTTTGGTTGCTCCACCGTTTGTCGACAAGTAGTAGCACAATCTTGGCTCCCTCAAACACAAAACTATAACTATTAGCTCATCCATCATGATGCACATGTCGATCATATTGGCAAGGTGTGCCTAACAATAGGTGACAAGCATCCATTAATACCACATCACACCAAATAGCATCTCTATATTACATACCAATAGAAAGCAAAAAAAAAAAAAAAACCCTTCGTGACGCCGATACTTCACCTCCCTTCTTAAGCATGCTAATATATACGATTTGGAATGATTTTCCATCTAAATATTTAACCTTTGAACAGCTTCAACAGATATGATATTTTCACAACTTCCAACACCCATCATAAAACGACAAACTCTGCCCAGAACAATACATGTTGATTGAAAGATATTACTCTATAACCCATCATCTCTATTAATTTCAGCGTCAAACAGGAACAGTACCACCAAGGCTGCCCCGACATCTCCTTCCAACAACACTTTGTATGAGGCCTCCCCATCATATTCGGGATCTCTAGAGAATTCTACTACGCCGTCTTCATAATCTTCATTCTCCACGAATAGTCCTTGCTTTGTCGCAAACGCTCATGTTTTTCTACCACCAACGCCCTCTAGTGTGCAGCAGATACAAAAACGGGATCAAACATATTAACCATGCCTTGAATCTAATACTTCAACCCACCGATATATCGTGCTACCAACTAATCTTCCGTCTCATGTATTTCATTCCTCGCAATTAGTTGGAAAATTCAGAGGTAAATTCATCCATGACCGGATGCCTTACTTCAAATTCTGCAACCTTTGATACAGTAGTCGATGGAAATTGTACCGCAAAGAGGTTTCCTACATGAGCTTCTTCATCTTCTCCTAATGGGTAATTTTTGCCTTACCATGCAATCGCTCTTCCGTGCAATCTAGTTGCAACCAAGGGCACACGCTGGTTTTCAAGTACTTCATTAAAATCCAAGATTTCCACGACCGAGGCAGCGATTCCAGAAACTCAAGTTGTAGGCTGACATGAAATTCAAGAATTTCAGTTCTCATAGATAACTCCCAACGCCTATGATCGTCCTCTACTATTCCTCGGCGTCGCCTGTGATAGGCCTCTTCATAAGCATCTTCCTCGTCACCCATTCCCACACCCGAGTTTGCTAGGTGATGACGATGGACCAGATTTCTGCTAGTTTGGTCCTCGAACATCGTTGTCATCCTGTTAGTAAGTCGATAATCTGTCCCACCCGATCATGCAACATCTCTTGAAACTGCTATTCTACATCGCGTTCATACACGTTGTGGGCATTATCAATGTGTTGTTGTCTTCTCTGCGGCATAATCTCACAAGATCAATTCGGCTCTGATACAAAATAACGCAACGGATACTATCGACTCCGTTAATTTGCGCACGAATACCGAAATTGATACTTCTAATCCCTTCTAATTCATGTTGATTCGAAGAAAGAATACTAGGAAGAAGGGGAAATTCGTCGTTCCACGAAGGAGACAGCAACTAAAAAAAGTGTTAAACCAAAATTGTCTTAAAACATTAAATAAGATGCTTAAATAGACTGAATACCCTAATTGCAAGATAATAACAACAACCAAGCATTATCCTACTAGGTGAGGTCGGTTAAATGGATCTTTTTACTCCATTGAACTCTGTCTCCTGCTATATCATTATCTATACTTAAATAAATTTTATCTTACTTTATTGTTGCTAGCCAAGTCTTTTTTAGTCTTCCTCTTGCTGGTTTAATACGTGTGTTTATCATAGTTTCACTTCGCCTAACTAGAATATTTATTGATCGTCTAAGTACATGCTCGTACCATCTTAAACGTGTCTATCTGAGTTTTCCCTTAATAGATGCAACTCTGATTTTCTCTCTAATGTGCTCATTTCTTATTTGTACATTCTTGTATGTCCACACAATTACCTTAACGTCTTTATCTCTGCAACTCTCATCTTCTGCTCAAGCACTCGAGTCATAGCACAGCATTCAACTCCATATAACATAGCCCAACATTCAGCTCCAGATAACGATACCAAAAATAACATAAATATCTAAAATATGCAACTAAAAAAATAGTAAAAACAATACTTAGAGGCTCCAAAATAGGCCTAAACGGTGAAATGTGAGGCCAAATCTCGGTGGTTATGGTTCTCCGTAACAAATGTAGATCTTCAAATTATGCACGTGTGGCAACTAACAGAGCCAGATTCCGAGTTCTGAGTTAAAATTTATGCCCTCCAAATAATTGCTTTGTCGAACTCGCATCAGATCCTAACAAAATATTAACAATGAGATATATTTGTTACAGTTTAATAAAGTCTATGATAAATTAGTTGTTTTAGAAAGTTCATGATATATGTGTTAAAATGTGAACTTCGTGATAGATTTAGTAATTAACCCTTGGAACATTTCCATTTCATTTATTTTATCACCTTTGGTTTATATATTAAATGTGGCAAGCAAAATTACATGATCAATGCATCAAATCATAGCAAAACCAGTAAAAATTGAAAAAGGAAAATTTTTCCCAGTTTCCTAATCAAATATAATAACCGATAAACCATTAGGCGTTCAAGTTTAGTTATAAAAAAATGACCATCTTCGAATAAAGATTAACAATCTGACATTCCTTAAAAACTTGAAAACCAGCTCTCCAATCAAATTAGCTTGTTGGAATTGATTTCCATGCATCAAATACCTTGAATTGTTCTCGTGACTTAGCCTCTAGTTGCAAATAGAATTGTCTCTCCTCTTGCGAAAAATCCAGTTTTACAAGGAAAATTGATTTTGGTGGTAGTTTAAGAATTGGCTCCCCATTAATTAGTGTACCTAGTGGATACCATTAGTCATCAGTCAACACCAACAAGCAATTATGGCAGTGAAAAGTAAAACAATATACTGAAGTCACTTTATTATTTCCTTTCATTTAGAAGCGAAAGATTAAAGTAGTTAAAAAAATGATAAAACAAGGAACGAAACAGAAAAGTAATTACTTCATCTAATGTTAAATCTAAATATTAGCTTTGCAGAGAGTTCAAGGGAGAGGTAAAATACAGTGGGCCCTAAATAGCACCTCGTGAAGAAGATTGTGATGCTAGAACAAAAAAATAACAATGACAGAAGAGAAAACAGAATTAGTGCACTTAACCTAAAAATATAATTGCACGTATATTAAACATATGTTTCTCTATTATCAAATGATAAGGCAACAAAAAAGCAGCAAAAGTATTAATTTACTTAAAAACATATAAAAAGAGAAAAAGAAGTCATCCCATTAGTCATTGAATCTAAAATTAAATTTAAAATGCCACTAATACCTTTGGTACGACGAAGCAGTATAGCTTTAAAGACAGCTCGAAGCTTCTTATATCCACTGCTTGCATTTGTAGAAATTGGATATTTTATAGAGGCACAGAAGGAACTATAGTCAGCATAAGGTTCATACTTCAAGAAGCGGAAGTAGCTGTAGAGGTCATCGATTGAATTCTGCATCGGTGTCCCTGATAAGCACCATCTTCTTTTAGCACGAAGACCAGAACAAGATCTAGACACCTGTGTTCTGAGATTTTTTATTATTTGAACCTCATCTAGTATAATCCTGAACCACCGAACTCTTGCAAGGGGACCACTGCCAATATCATGCTGAGAATTTTTCTTTCTTCGCCCTTTTCTCTTCTGCTTGTTCTCTTTTTTGGGAACTGCCTTCCTTTTTTTGTTGCATGTGAGCTGATCCTTTTCATCATCAGCAGCCAATAAATGAGTTGGTACTTCATGAGTAACAATTGAATAGGTGGTTAGAACAACATGATACTCTGTTAACTCCGTAGGATCTTTTGTCCTTGCACCTCCATGGTATATTAGAACAGACAACTTTGCACTTTCAGGAACTTTCTCATCTAGCTCTTGAGCCCATTGTCGAAGCACACTAGCAGGGCATACAACAAGAGTACCAGCAGCCGGTTTCGAGTTTTGGGATGATGAGTGTACACGTGAATTAGTCATTCTCTCAGTTTTTTGCTTTGACTTAGCCAAGTCGCTGACCCCATCCTCATCTAGATTTAATGTTTCTGGCATGATACAACTAGAATTGGCAGATGTGAATTTCAATTGTTCTGTCATTTGCTTTTGTATTAAAGCAATCATCGATACCGTCTTACCAAGGCCCTGTTACAACAACGACAAACAATCTTTCATGTATTTCTACATTGTAAAAAAAGCAATAATCACGTATACTAGTTGAAACATAAGAAGTTGATTCCTTCGACCTGATCATCAGCAAGTATTCCGCCCGCACAATGTACACTATTCTCCTTTTGAACCATCCAAGCCAAGGCTATTTTCTATTGCACGTGATGGTGAGAAATCAAAGATTATAATTGAGGAAAAGCTTTCTACATGGACATGATTAAGAAAAACTACCTGGTGCTTTAGGAGAGGAACAGCCAACAGAGTGTCTGGCAGATTGTCTTCAATCTGTGGTTGATCAAGGTTCTGCAACAAAAAATGAAACTAGATTGTTTTTGGAGTACGAGATATTTAAACTATCCTGGATCTGAACACAGCACAATATATGTCAAAGAAAAAACTGGACTTCAGGTAAAATAAGCCACATAGCTAACGAATTTGATCTCTGAACCTAAATTTCACTCAAATATTGCACAATAGAACACTTTGTCGACCCCCTCTCCCCATTCACACTCTTGAACCCATTGTAAGTTGCATCAAGTCAGCTTAAATAGAAAGAATAAGAAAAACCTTTTGGCCACATTTTGTCGATAAAACTTAAGAACAGAGTATATGCTCAATATGATCTAGATATGAATATGATATATTAGTTTTCATCACCTTTTATGGCCTTGAATTAAAGGTATAAGAATATATGAAAAGGAAGTGTTTCTTAATGTGTAGTGATCACAATAAATAGATAAGAACATGAAGGTCAACAATTGAGCCACAGAATAAAACCATTCAAAAGAAGCACCAGTCTTCCATATCTGTGAGAAGATGACATGCAGAAGTGGCTGCATCCATTTCTCTATCGGTGGCATATTTGTCTATTTGATGACAAACACCTTCATGATGATAATGATGATTGTTTGTTTGACGGCTAATAGAAGCCAAGTTGTGAAAGAAAAAGGATTCATGTATTATGTCGACTTGCATTTAAACATTAATCTAGATATAATTATATGAGGATACAGACAACAAGGATAATTATACTAAAGCCATGTTTGCTTGTAAGTGAAGTTGTGATGAAGCATAGATTTTATTTGCCAGATAGAAGAGATGCTCGAGTTATGCAGATTTCTTTCAGGATAAGTCAAGAAGCTACTTTGCATAGGAATAGGATAGGATAGCTTTCCTAGACTCAGGGTGGCCTGTAAGAGAATCTGAAAGGTGACTGCTGAGCTCCAGCCATAAAATCAGTGAAATGGAAGATTTCATAAACACATCAGTCAACCTATGCAAAATTAGAAGAGGATTGTAGAAGCATCAAGAAAAGAAAAAGAACCTAGAAAACTTGGATGATTTTCCTTTTAAAGTGAATTCCATCTAACCCTAAAAAGGATGATTCCATATACTGTTCTGAAAGACGCTTCTTTTCATCCAAATGTAACCCCAATTGCTTGATGGAGAAACCAAAGCAAATTGCCTATAAATACTTGGCCAACAGATTTCTGATTATTGAACTAAACAGAATTGCATTTGTTCATGATAGCACACATGCACAGGACATACAAGATGAAAAGAAGCACCTGCAATGCCTCTTGATATATATGCCTCTCATCACGAATGTGCCTATCATCTACCATTCCCAAGTGCTTTTGTCCATTGCTTGTTCCTGGTTGCTGCATAATGTTGGCTGATCTTCCATGGAATGAAGAAGGCAGCAGGCGATATGAAATGTCGCCTCCATGCAAATGTTTACTGTCTGTCCATTAAAGAGTAGCAAGTTATTAAGACATCAAGGCATCAGGTTATACTGTGATTTGTAGACCCAATCCAATGAAGCCAAATAGTGTGCATTAGCAAGTAGAAATTACCTATACTCTCTACAAAAGGTTTCATCTTTGTATGGGATTTTACTTCTACAAATGCTGGTGGCTGAAACATTGTTGAAGTATCAATTGAATTTCCTCTAACAAAAGATGAACGTAGAACCCTTCCACCTTTTTTACTTGTGTCAGTCTCACATTTCATCTTAGCCATGCAATCAAAATCAGGTTGCATAGAAAAATGTATTTTTCCTTTTTCACTGATCTGACTTCCTGCCTCATTATCAGAAGAACCTTTTGGTACATCTTTATCATATCCTGTCAATTTGGAGCCCCCACTTTTTCTGAATCCCTTCCGCCTAGGCTGAAACATTGTTGAAGTATCAAGTGAGTTTCCTCCAATGAAAGATGAACTTATAACCCTTCCACCAACAAGTGGTTTATAATTTCCTAAGCTAGGTTTAGATACAGATCGGGAAACATTTCCCATGAAAGAAGATGGAAGAATCCTCCGACTAGGTTGAGCAGAAGCATCCACATTCATAACCAGCTTACAGGTTATTGCCTCAGATTCAAGATTCGACAAGGGGCAGGACTCAGTATCTTTGACAACAAGTCGTTTATAATTTCCTAATCTAGGTTTAAATACAGATCGGGAAGCATTTCCCATGAAAGAAGATGGAAGAATCCTCCGACTAGGTTGAGCAGAAGCATCCACATTCATAACCAGCTTACAAGTTATTGCCTCGGATTCAGGATTCAACAAGGGGCAGGACGCAGTATCTTTGACTAGTCTCCTTGGAGGCTCAAGGTTTCCAATAGATTGGATGTTCAGTTCCTCTCTTCCATCATTAACTGGCTGTTCAGGTTGTTCACATCCTGCATTGCCCATTCTTCTACTTCTACACTATTTCCTGCAATTGCTCAAGATACATTAGAAGACAATGTGATGCCTACATGAGGCAGTGATGCAATCAATCTATGATCATAATTATCTCAGTAAAGAATCTGAAACCCACTTGATGAGACATTATTCCCTGTGTCAACAATTTGTGAATCATTTTGATTTAGCAGTCATGCAATCAACATAATTTTTAGTCTCCTTTGTGTTTAAACTCCAAACAATTCCAATTGTGGAGAACCTCACGATTGCAGGACAGCAGATGATACCAGGTTTGAACCAAAATCTAGATTCAGGTGACAAGTATGTCAGGCTTGAACCAACAATGTAGATTCACATCAATATCCTAGAATGCGTACCAACAAGAACTAGGGAGAATAGAATCAGAGGTTCAGGTATTGGAGGAAGATAAAACGACAAGGAATTATAAAACAAATAAAAAAATTAAAAGAACATTTGAGAAATCACTATACAAGTAACATAACTAAATTTATCAAAAGCTAAATTTTGCTCAAGTTTTCTAATGCAGAAAACATGTTAAAAGATGAAGATGCTACTAGGATGAAAAGCCCTTGCAATCTAATGGAAAATGAGCAGTCTATACATCCAATGTAACGAGTACTTCTAATGTACAGATTAATTACTGTTTCGAACCTAACACTGGCATTTGAATCACACATTTTGTTTTAACTTGTCGGAGAAGATACTCTGTCCAACGAAAGCGATATTTCAATTGCCAGCGCCAAGGATAGAGGAAAACAGATTAGAGGTAACCTTTCCAGTCTGTGCCACCAGCGACGCTCTACGCAGGGGAAGAACACACTCGACGTCCTCCTGTTGCCAAAAGTAACGGCGATTGGAATCGGATGTCCGCCAAACACGCCCACTACCTTCACTAAACCCTAAAATCAAATGTAAAACCTGAAAGAAACGGACGGGAAGAAAGCAGAGAAGAAAAGTTCGCGAGTGTTCGGTTTGGGGTAACCACGAAGAGTCCTTCACGGACCGATAGCCAATTCAAGTGCAGATGCCCTTTAAAATTTCATTTTCCGAGACCCTTCAAATTAATATGACACACAAAATATTCCTGCAAATGTCATTTTGCTACTCATTACGCTATTCCAATTGTCTTTCTTTTTTATATATAGACAATAAAAAGAAAACTAATCCCTAGTTTTGATAATTATAATTTAAGATATAAGATGGTATCATTAGTTATGGGTTGATATTTAACGTGTCCAAATATACTTTTTTAAAGATGGTATCATTAGTCATCTGTGATTTACATGGCCCAACGATGAATTAGAGAGGAGCGCGGGGGCACAGGATCGAGCGAATCACCTTTCTACCACATGATTCAATCAAGCATTCTACGTTCAATTAATTAGCCAGGTAAATAATTAAATTGATGGTGGGTGTTAAATCTATATGATCCGACATGAGATCATCAGAGGACAAAGCCATTATTGAGGTGTCCCTAATATTGACGAAGTCACCATGAGCTGGGAGGAAGGTGGAGCTGCCGAAGATGCCTGCAAAGCTAAAGCAATGAATCATCGTGTGTTGTAGAGAGGGTTGAATCATTTGGATAGCCGGTGAGGAAGGGAGTTAGAATGGAGGCCGTGGGAGGAAGGTGGAGCTGCCGAAGATGCCTGCAAAGCTAAAGCAATGAATCATCGTGTGTTGTAGAGAGGGTTGAA
>JBAMIB010049436.1:0-15571 GCA_037177415.1 Kaempferia rotunda
TCTCCATGAAACATATGATAAAAAATTATACATAACTAAACAAGATATCATCACCAATTACACTCTACAAATTATGTATCAAGCAAAATAAAAAAATAAATTTCATTATAATCAAGGGAAACTTATTATAAAATCCAATTTATATGAAAAAAATAAGGTAGAAACTTTTTACCTCTCAAGATTGTGGGAACCCATTTCATCTTTTTTCACTGTTCTCATATTAATTATTATCAATCTCATATACGTGTAAAGATGTGTCATAATACGGATGTTATCGTCTTCATTCAATGTCACATGCATATTCTGATGTGGGCTAAATATTGTAAGATCACATTTTATGGAGCAATTTCCACACATTTTCTCCCAAGATTAAGAAACATCTCCATTAGACTCAAGCCATTAAAAAATGAAATCATATATAGCTCTCCTTTATACTTGCAACTTCCTAAAAATGAAAAATTTGAAGATCTACATGCATATTCCATTTCTCCAAGAGAACTGAACAAAAATCTTTGTCACCTAAGTGATTGAAAATTGCATTGGAATAGATTTCATAATCAAATCATAACCCAATACCAATTTTTCAAAATTAATTGATAAACGATAATATTTTCACATATAACACATCGTAAATGAGGAGCAATCTATCCATTCAAATATTATTGCCCTGTATTCTTATATGTCTTCAGGGAGTAAAACACACATTAGTATTTGCCCTCCTATTAGTTGATTCTATGTATTGCGCTCTCTAAAATAAAAATATCCAAGACATAGTATTTCATATTATGGACAAAAAAATCCATCGAATGAACTGTGGAAATTGAATAAAATATGATTAATCGATCACAATATTACAAATATGAAAAAACTTACTAGTTTTCGAGGTCACTAGTTATAATCGACTATGTCGCTAGCTTCAGTCTCCTCCTTCGTAGCTTACTTTTGTCTCTTTGTCGAGTGCATCTCAGTGGTTAGGTATTTATATTGTCGTTAGTGGGGATTGGCGAACTAGGGTTTCAACTTCGCTAGGGAAAGAAATGGGGGAGAGGGAAAGAAAATCGTTAAGGCATTTCCTTTGTATCAGAGAGAAATGAGGGAGAGGGAAAAAAAACAGTTATCGTAGCGGAGAGAAATGGGGAAGACGACATCGATCGTTAGGGCTGGGAAAGAAAGAGGAATTCATGAGGATAATTTTGTAAATTCATGTATTGAGGACTAATAAAAAAATTGTAGGGAGTGCAGAAAATTTTTTTTCCACATGGGGAGTTGACAACAATGCCGGTTTGTGATTGGGGATTTTACAGCAAGTTTCTCATAAAGTAACTTATGTTATTTTAATTAACCTTCCCTCCCTCTTAAGGAGAAACTAAGGGGGCGTTTGACTTGAATATTTTTCATTTTCATTTTCTGAAAAACACGCATTTTCTAGAAAATAACGTTTGGTTTGCATTTTCCATCTCTGTTTTCTAAAAAAATACATAGCATTTTCTAGAAAAATAGAGAATATCAAAAAGTCGTTTTCTATTTTTTTAGAAAATGCGCATTTTTAGAAAATGAAAATAGAAAATATACAAACCAAACACCCCCTAAAAGTGCTTAATTCGGGCTCATTTAAGATAATTAAATATAATAATTAATAGTATGTTATTATATTTATTATTTATGTTATATATATATAATCAGATAAACGAACCTCTTAAAGAACACGTTCGTGAACTTCTAAATGAATATATTCGCGAGTTCGTGAATTAAATACTATTAAGCTTGAGCTCGGCTAGTTAACATAATTGAACAAATTTGAATGACTTTTTTTTCAAACAGAGATTCAAATAGCTCACGAGCGGCTTGGTTTATTTACACCCCTATCTATTTCTAGGATGAGTTGCTAGATACCTGGATTAAAAAAATGCACCAAAGTATATTGAATAAGTAGAATATATATCCTAATAGGAAGAGACTTATTGACATAGTCCTTATCAAATAATGATGTCCATCGTAGTCTAATGTATATAATTTAAAAGTATAAAAATAAAAAAATGCGTTTTTTTATTATATTTGCGAAAGAATGCCTCATCCCTTACGATGCCGCTAAATTATAAAAAATAGAAATAAGAATATAAATTTAAATGGAAAAAAAAATATGGACAGAATTTTCACGGGTGCTCGTGAAGTTAATAATAAATAATATTGAAAATAAAAAAGATTAAAAAAAAAAAAAATCAATTGCCGGTATTATAACGTGTGATCTGTTTCTCTCTCCTTGATTCGATCTCAGGGTTTTCGATCTCATTCGCCTTTTTTTAAATCAGACGTAGATTCGGCTCGGGCGGTTAGCGTCGCCGGATCCGATCCTTGGCGTGACTCCGGCGAGATCGCGCGGTCCGTTCTACAGATCTACTCGCCCGGCTTCGCGATGTTCCTGGTGGATTGGTTCTACGGGGTCCTCGCCTCGCTAGGCCTGTGGCAGAAGGAGGCCAAGATCTTGTTCCTGGGACTCGACAATGCCGGGAAGACCACGCTGCTTCATATGCTCAAGGACGAGGTTGGATTCTCAGATTAGCATTTGATTTTTCATTCATCTCTTTGGTGTATTCCTATGTCGGTTGGAATTTGTTTCCGTTTCTCATGAATGCAGAGACTAGCCCAGCACCAACCGACGCAGCACCCAACGTCGGAGGAGCTGAGCATCGGGAAGATCAAGTTCAAGGCTTTTGATTTGGGAGGCCATCAGATCGCTCGACGCGTCTGGAAAGATTACTATGCTAAGGTAAGCTATCAAAATTTGTCTTTTTTGATCACGAATCTACGCCTCATTTTCCTTGCAACTCCTTCTTACATACTTGGGCGTGGTTCTTCTCTGCCTTGATCGTGTACCTTTATGAAGAATTAACTAAAGTTTTGCCATATTATTGGTGATTCTACCGTGATGTTGGCCATATATTTGATTGTAGTTTTTTTTTTTTAGTTGTGCCTTTTGACCCTCCAGGCTTAGATCAACAAATCATTTCACCATGGTTGCATCTTTACAATTTGTGTTTTTCTTTCATGCATACGGTTGTCATGATCAATTGCTGCTTCCTTCAGTCATATGAATAATCTGACGTCTATCTGTAACTTCTCTTACATTTCTCAGCCAACTCATGGGTTGTTGGATTTGAGGGGGAATCCAACTTCATCTGTCATTCATGTATTCTTGAACAATGATTTAACCAAATCTAGAAGCCTGGAACAATGGGAGCCAAAGTTGTGTTTGAATCATAGCCACAGATGATATAATTTTTTCAAAAAAAATTTGGTGGAGTTTGGTAAATGTTCTTAGGAGATACTTATCTTTTAATCACAATGTTTTATAACAGAACTCATTCGGAACTATGCTTAATAAATTGGTTGTTGTCTATTTTAATTTTTTTTTTTTGGAATAGATCAATCCAATATCAAACAGTGTCACTGTATTGTTCGTGCTCTTGAAAATAGTTTGAGCTTGGTAAGCATCTGAAAACTTGAAGCTGCAGTGAATTCGTTAAAAATTCCCACAACACTGTTGCCGAAGTTTGGTTGGACTTTGATATTTCTTGAATGTTTGTATAGATAGTTACATTTCTTTCTCAGATGCTTCTAGGCTGTGTCGAGAAAGAATATGAGAAAAAAGGACGGTGGGCAATAGAAGAGGATAAACAAGTAGACGGAATGAACAAAAATTTCTCTCATTGTTGGTCGAATGAACTCACATGAGGAAGTTCTGAACCATTTGTCTTGGCCAGTCGATCACATAGAACTTTGAGCAAAAATAATACAGAAATGAGCCTTTCAATCAAGCAGGATGAATTGGCCAAACAAGATAGTGTCGTTGTCACTGTATACACATTCTTCACATATTTATTATTATTCTCCTTGCAACCATCTTTCAATTTTTTTTTTCATGGAATGCAGTGAAATACTTGCATCACTGATAATGATTTTTTAGGTGGAAGTTGTCAAAATAGTTGTCCACTTCATTCTCTAAGAATGCTATTCTCTTGTACGATATCGTGTGCTATTTCTTTTCTTGTGAAATGTTACAAAACCCTTGAATTTTTTTTCTACCAGGTGGATGCAGTGGTGTACCTAGTAGATGCATATGACAAAGAGAGGTTTGCAGAGTCAAAGAAAGAATTGGATGCACTGCTATCAGACGATTGTTTGGCAAATGTCCCATTTCTTATTCTAGGAAACAAGATCGACATCCCTTATGCAGCATCAGAGGAAGAGCTACGCTACCATCTCGGTCTGAACAACTTCACAACTGGCAAGGGAACGGTGAATCTTAGCGATTCCAATGTCCGCCCCCTTGAGATCTTCATGTGCAGCATCGTGCGGAAGATGGGATATGGCGACGGTTTCAAATGGATCTCACAGTACATCAAGTAGAGGTTGATTCTTCGATTAGTACCGCACGACCTAAACTCAAATGCTAAAGCTTAGTTTGGTTTGAAAACTCTTTTTTGTTTTAAGTATTTTGTGGAGGTGGAAATACATGGTTTTCCCTATTGTATTTGGCATTCATCTACTACCATTTTAGTGGAACATAAGAACATAGCAAAATAAGGATGTAACACTTTTCGTCGAGGTGAAAGCACTTGGCTCTCATCTACATATTTCTTTTTATTTTTTGAAAGATCATATAAGTTTTCTGTTTCTGATTCTCAAGTGGTGTTGTTCTTTTGTTGATCTGATCTGTTAGCATAGACTATTAGGATCACTTAAGGTGTTTGATTCATCCCCTCATCTTATAACTCGAATCATTGTCAAACTGATCGATCTCTTCGGAGGTCACTATGAATTGTTAAACAGGCATATCGACATCTAATGATCGGACCTTGTTTCTTTGCTCCATTTTTTTTCATCAGGTTGATCAATTCTTAGCATCAACATTTGTTGGTATTGTTTTGGTTAAGTTTAATACAATTTTAATAAATAACAAAGTTATCAATTTGTTACAATAGATCATTTATCAGTTAATTTTTATATATGTCAGAATGTGTTTGTTTTGTAGTTTGATACAATTTGGATCAAACTGGAATGGATTTTTTTTAAAAATTTTTTTAATCCGACTTCAAAATTTTAGATTAACTCGAATATAATCTAAAATTCTTAAATTTAAATTCGACCCATTCAAATCTGATCTGAATAATCTGATTTAAAATATTTTTTGTAAAAACTATTTTTTACATAATTCTTTATTTTTATCTTGATATTCCATAATTATCATACATTAATTTTTAAAATAAAATTTAATTTAACCTTAAAAAATCTACTAACTCTTAATTTTTGATTATCTGGGTCAATTAGAATCTAACCTAAATTTGATCTAAGAGTTTTCAACTAGAAAACCTTCTAAATGAACTCAAATCCAAAAATATTCAATCCAACGTAATTTTTTTTTTAAGAACTACTCGAATTAGATAGTCGGATTGGATTCATTTTTAACCGTACAAGAGCTCGTTGCAGAGCTATTAATAGTAAATATCACCGGAAAAAGCACGATATTTTATTTAAAAAGACGAGAGAAAAAAAGATACTCCACAGCAGCACACAACACCTGCCTTCCGTCACTGCCCTGCGCTTCATCCGTAGATTCATCGGCGCCCTGCGGAGTTGCTGCCGAAGAAGATCCAGGAGCTGGAGGCCGACCACGCCCGGCTGAAGCAGGATATGTCTAGGTTGATGCCCGCGGATGGCGGCGACGCGCGCCGAGCGGACCGCGGCAGGTCCCGCTCGGTCTCGCCGCCGCCGCCGAGGACGAATAGCGGAGGAGGCGGCGAGGGTTCCGCGGCGGCCTGGGCGAGGGGATCCAGCTCCTTCGGGCACTCCTCGAGGCTGCAGCGTGAGAGTCGGGGGCCGACCGACTCCCCCGGTGGCAGTCCCGCTGGGATCCGGCTGTCGGAGAGGCAATACCACAACATTTTGCAGTCAATGGATCAGTCTGTCCATATTTTTGATCTCGAGGGCCGGATAATCTATTGGTCAGTTGCCCTTGCCTTTCCTCCTTGCTTCCTTTTTCTCCTGTGATCAAGTGCCTTAGAATCCCTAACAGTTTCTCTTGGTTTAACTCTTTAATGCATGGCCATACTCATTGTATTTATGTTGATTATGATGATTGGAGAATGCATTAATGTAAATATCGCTTAGGTACTAAAATGTTATGCGCATATCGTTTGTTCACCTAGAAGTTCAAAATCTATAATCTGACAAGAATGGACTATCTTGATTATGGAATGCTAGAAGTCTGCACTTCTTCTGATGTTAATTCACATATGCAAGGCTCTATGCTAAAATGCTAATTCTAGTTCATCTTCTTCATTCATATTCCATTGTTCTTTTATTTATTTATTTATTTATTATCAAAGCTGCAGTGAAATTGTCCTCCTGGTGGTATTTAACTTTAGTTTTAGGTAACGTACTATTTGTCTGGTTCAAAAATATTCTTCTGTCGAATGTTTATATTTGCGTATGTATTTGTATCAATACAACAAAGAATGATACTTTTGGTTTCTCAATTTTGTTAGGAACCTTTTCCATTTGGCTATTGAAGAGTATCAATTATCAAATATGATCGTTTTTGATTTTGTAGGAACCGATCGGCAGAGGAACTTTATGGATATACTGCATCGGAAGCATTTGGTCAAAAAGCTATTGAGCTACTAGTTGATTCCTGTGATTTCAACATTGCTAGGAGCATAGTTCAGCATGTAAACATGGGGGAGAACTGGAAAGGGAAGTTTCCTGTGAAGAACAAACTTGGAGAACATTTTCTAGTTATTGCCACGCACAACCCCTTTTATGATAATGATGGTAGCGTGGCCGGCATTATTTGTGTTTCAAGTGATTCTCAATCATTTCAGGATTCAACATACACTTCAACCTTTAGCAATTTGGAAGCTTCTATCAGTGACACTGCTAGAAAAAGTGTTACAGATAATGGTGGTTTGGATCCTCAGCAACCCCTCCAAATTGCTAATGCATCTAAAATTACCAATATAGTAAGTTAGCACTTACTGATCTTAAACATAAATAATTCAATGGATGCATAGGTCACAAAAATAATTGGGAGTGTTCATTGAGTATATTAGTTTGACATCTATTGTTAATTGATTTTCTAGTTCATTCTTTCTTGATTTTTAAAACCACCATGACAGGCTACTAAAGGTACAAATAAAGTTCGTTCTCGAATGAAGCAAGGCGAAAATAATATGGAACAGGAAACAGCAACCAAAGGTAGCCAGTGTTCTGATCGTGACACAATTTCAACAGACCACAAGGAGCATGGTATCTGTAGTGATGCTAGCACTCCGAGAGGAGAGGCACTACCATGTGACTTTGGGGAGCTTTCTTCTGTCATAGAGTTCAAGTCTCCTGGCAAAGCAGCCAAAGTAAATAATGACAAAGATGAAGGAAAGGCTGGCATCTACAAGATCATAAGCAAGACGGAGGCACTATTTGCCAAGAAGGGTATAGTATGGCCATGGAAGGGAAATGAGCAGGATGCTACCAATTCAAAGACTCGTTTTGTTTGGCCATGGTTGCATAGCAATCAAGAAAATGCATACAATCATTCTAAAGCATCTGAGTCTTTTATGAAATCAGAAAGTCAAATGACTGAAAACTATCGGGCAGGAAACAATGAAGCCTCAGGATCTTGGTCTTCTCTTAATGTCAATAGCACAAGTAGCATTAGTAGTTGTGGGAGCACCAGCAGCAGTGCGCTTCACAAAGTGGACACAGATGCAGACTGTTTAGATTATGAGATCTTATGGGAAGATCTTACAATTGGTGAACAAATAGGTCAAGGTAGCCTTCTTCTCCAATAAATATGATAAAATGTATCTTTTAGTGAAGCATACGCGTTGATAAGAATAGCTAAACTGAATTACTTCCTTTTTTGGTGGCAACACCTGCTATGATTCATTTTGGCCTACATATGTTCTTGTTATTACAATGCCTTAAGATTTCTTCTTTGTACTTTTGCTAACAACTCTGGAGATAGTTAAGCATCTTTCTGATTGTGATGTTGGTATAAATTCATTTTTGATGCAATTGGATGTGCCAGTCGGTGATTTTCTAAGACAAATTACTTTCAACCTTGTACTCTGATTACCAAATTACTAACAGTTCTGCCTCAGTTTCCATAACATTCCATAAACAAATTACCTGTAGTTTTAAATCCATTGTCTTTCTTATCACAGTATATTACAATATTAAATCATCTAGGATTTTTGCTTATTTTGCATGCTTATAATTTTTTTTTGGCTAATCTCAGATTTTAGATTTTAGTTCTTACTATATAGCTGTTTGAGTGTTATATATTAGAGCTGTTATTTTTCCTATAGTGCGGAAGATAAATGCGAGACAACAAGTGAAACCTCACCAGAATCTTGTGTACTACTTTTGCAATTAACAACATCAATCAGCTATTGCACTGCTACTATTATGTTAGATGGATATGATCATCTCTGTTTGAAAACTATACAACAATCTGGTGTGAACTCTATTGGTTTTAATTGAATATAAATATAAAAGATCATCCTTAAGGCGCAATAAGTATCACTCCTTATGCAAAACTTCACATTGACAATAATTCTAGAGGACAATGAGAATAATTATCTGATCATCAAAACTTGGTTGTCACATCTGAGCTGCTTTCTTTTTTGTACATGAGATTTTTTTTTTTTGTCATTTAGCTTGATATATGATATCATATAGCTAGTTGCGTTCATGTTCAGATACTTCCTTAGTTAACTATGTCAAGATTAATTTGTCAAAAGTTTGGTTTTAGTGCTCTTGTTATGGAATGTATTTGGGGATTTATATTTTGTGTTTCTTCATGTGAAGAACTCTTTTATTCGTGTGATGACTGAAAATTGTTGTGGACAAATTTGACTTTTCATGAATTGTATCTTTGTCATTACTAGCGATAGACTTGAGTTACTTTTTCAGGATGCAATGCTTAGGGACCGTTGTCCAATTTACCATGGTTAATACCTAATAAGTATCAAATCTTATTATTTGTCCCAAACTACTCTTTAGCACCTGTCATGGTTAACATCATACAAGGATCTTTTGTTGAATTCAAAATTTTACCTGAATGATCTAATCTTTAAGACTGAATTGGTGACAATGCTCTCATCAATGTAATTGATTACTTTTCGGTTTCTTACAATAATTTGTTTTCTGCTCTTCCAGGTTCTTGTGGAACTGTATATCATGCTTTATGGTATGGCTCGGTAAGCTTCACCTGTGCTGCTTTACTTATGCCAAATCAGAATATGCAAATTGCTAGCATTTCCACTAATTTTAGAAAGTGTTAATTGGTGTTAGTCTAGCTACAGCTCACATGTGTCTGATTGTGCTTTTCAACGATATTGGTGCTCTTATGTTTGACTTGTTAATTTTAGTTCAACTGATTTACAAGAAAACGTGCTTGGTTACTCGATGCTAAAGATTGACAACTTAAGTCCTTACCATAGAATTGTGACCTTGTTCAATAATTATGCACTTCTCATATAGGGAAACCTAATGAATTAAGCAGCCAAGGTGCTAGTTAAATATATGATGTAAAAGGTTCACTCAGTAATGAGTGCATTGTAAGACATAAAATGACAGCTCGGTGCACGAAGCTCCTGCCAATGCGGAGTCCCAGGGAAGGGTCTAATGTATGTAGCCTTACCCTGCTTTGTAAGAGGCTATTTCCAAGATTCGAACCCATGACCTCTTAGTCACACGACTTATTGTTGTGCCAAGGCATGACAAAACAAAATTCTTATATATTCATAATCAGCATACAGAAGTAAGTTCTCTACAATGATGAAGGTCCTACTCTTGTAAATAAACTTATAGATCTTAAAAGCTTTTGCTATGACATGACAACATAAAATTCTTATATATTCATAATCAACGTCTCTATACAATGATGAAGGGCCTATTCTTGCATATATATTTATCAATTAAAAGATTTTGATCTCTTTTTTTGGGGGAAAGATATAGCCTAAATGGCATTTACTTTGTTGAAGTGGGGGAGGGGGGATGTTACATTCCTAGTGTTCTACAAGTATATAACTACATTACATGATTATTAGAGGGAACCCGAATGTTTTTCATGCAATTGAGGTAAAAAAATGTTGTCCGACCCTTGCAATGCAGACGTGTGACTTGGTTGTCACGAATTCGAGTCGCAGAAGTAGACTCTTACAATACAGGATAAGGGTGCATACAATAGATTCAATGCGGTCCAACCCTTTCTCGGCACCTAACATTGGTGAGAGCTTCATGCACCGGGCTACCCTTTGAGATAAAAAAAATGTTGTGTGTGTGTGTGTAGATGATTGTTTTTCCTATAAATTACTGTAGTTTAAGCCCACATCAAAAATAGTGTGCTAATTTGGGATAGTTATAAGGCCAAATGAGTGTACTGCCTTGACTTTGGCTTAAACATCTTTATGCTTTAGGTTAGTGGCTTAGGTTTGTCGGGTCAGCGGGACAATTTTGATGAATATTATGAGAGAAATCTCGAAGATTCAAGCCTCAAATGAGGGACATTGTTGCAACCTATTTTAGTCTCACCATGGAAGGTTTTGGCGAAGCAAGGGAATTTATAAGGCAATGATGAGTACCAATATTAACTTAATTTAAACATTTTGGGCTACAGTTTAGATCTAAAATGTGAATGAAAGAAATTTTCTCATTCAGGTGAAAATGTGATATTATTGTACTTTCAGATCCCTAATATAGATCTTTCATGTTTTTTACTAAATGATGAGTAAAATACATACTGTTGGTTCCAGGATGTGGCAGCAAAAGTATTTTCAAGGCAGGAATATTCAGATGATGTGATACTTTCCTTTAGGCAAGAGGTAATGATCAAGTTAGTTCTTTGCATGTATCTTTTAAGATAATATTTTGTAACTTACTCTTATGTGTTACACCAAGAAGCTAGCTATGTTCTTGTTAGGTTACATTGTCCATTGGTGGTTTATTATTTGGTCTTACTATCTATGGCATGTTCACAAAAAATTTATTTATGGAATGGTATAAATAATGATTTTAATCGTTTTCTTGCTGTTCTATTCTTTGTCTGTTGAAAATTTTCTAAAATAACTTTTGCATGTCATGAGCGGCCAACGTTGTTAATTATCTTGTTTGTGAAACTTTCTAAAGTTCTGCTTAGTTTTTATAATGTTAGTTTGCCAGTTGAAATGCTGTATAGCAACTAGCATGTCATTGCAATTATGCTTTCATTCATAGGGACATGTACTAACAATAGATAGTCGTGTTCCTTATTGGTCAATAATGATGCCTAGACAGAAGGACTCTATGTGGGGTAAAACTAAAACTATCCTGACTCTTATTGGTAGGTACTGATATGTGATCTGGCATCAAAATATACAAGCCAACTAAACAACTCTTTAAGGATTGATAAACAATGATTCATAAACTAACACTTTTTATACCTGTGAATTTATCATGTGTGATCCATTGAGATAAAATGAAGATGTTATGGGTCAGCATTTGTTGGCTTGCTACATATACAGTCTTCATTACAAAATTATTTTAACTTTTTGGTTTTTTGATGAGGAAGAGAGTGAAGTCCTTGTGAATTGCCCCTTATAGTAAAAGGGAGAGGCCATGGGTCAGAATCTGTTGGCTTGCTCATTTGGCATATATAATTACATTTCCTTTTTTCATCTTTAACCTAGTTAGATTCTGCATGCTATATTTTCATTCCATAGGTAAAGAATTGTACAAAAGGTCTGATATTAGTAAGGAGATTGACTTGCTCCACTATTGAAGTTGCGTGAAATGTCTCAATGACAATCAAATTCTCATTATTCAGATTGCAGTTCCTTGTCAAACAAACAAACAAACAAACCTAGGAAGATACTGGTTTCTCTTGGATGATTAGATTTTAGACTTGAGGCTGCCGATTTTAGACTTGAGGCTGCCCTTGAATGTTGACTTTTAGTTTATATATATTGTCCTTTAGTTTTATATACTTTCAAATTCAATGGTATGGTAGGATTATGTCGTGTTTTCTAATAGTAATGTTGAATCTAACTCATTTGTGTTTCGTCATCCATATACTTTCCACACACATTTATAGAATTTGTTACTGAATATTTACACATTCTTATAACCTTAACGTTGGTTTCTTTACAAGGTGTCACTGATGAGGAGGCTGCGGCATCCAAATATGCTACTTTTCATGGGTGCAGTCACCTCTCCTCAACGTCTTTGCATTGTGACAGAATTTCTTCCTCGGTTGATTCTCCTATTTGCTTATCAGTATTAGCATAATTGTTTTGTAGACTTTTATTTCTCTCTTAACATACGATAATTGTTAAGAAGATGAGCTTATCACGAATCAGCTATCTTCTAATTTTTATCTTCTGATGAACATATTGCATAACAGGGGAATTAGAGCCACTTGACATGATCGTATCTGTATCCAAGGTTTAAAATCAGTATTCAAACCAGTTCCATTCTTTTACCAATCTGTGTCAACACTGATATAGGTTGGCATAGAACAATTGTGCCGGTTCGCTACAATGCAGGGAGACTTCACGTTTTTTCCTCCTTACCTGACATTTGAAATAATTATATGGTTGGATAGATAACCATTAAAATTTCTCTGTATTATGCTGCAGTTCCCTTAGTATTGTGCCAGGTGTTGTTGAATACGGCTTTGTATTTCTAGCTATAAGAAGGGTCCAAATAGATTGGCTTTGAGCTGTTGTATGATTCATTTTCAAGTTTTGGGTCAAGATTTTAAATCTGAATCAGGGATCAACCATTCTAGGAGACGAGTTTGTGAGGCTTTTGTTATTGTGAACTCTTGAGAGGGAACAACTCATTTTTAAATTATAAAGAGCTATCCATGTAGTTTTTTTTTTCCTTTCATTTTTTAAATTTATTAGGTGCACAATTCATTTCAAATTTTTTTTTTTTGAGATATCTGTTTTCTTTAGATTGGAAGACAAAAACAGATTAACTTGTATTAATAAACTTACCATCTGTTTCTCCATTTTTCTCCTTCCTGAAATGTAGTGGCAGTTTATTTCGCCTGCTGCAAAGAAACAACGTGAGGCTGGATTGGAGACGACGCATTCACATGGCCCTAGACATCGTAAGTGTAGTCCCTTAAACTAAAATCTGCATGTTAGTTTATGTTCTTTTTCTAATATGTGTTGATATTTCATTAAATTGTATGAGTAGCAATACACACATCCGGTCGTTACATAGGAGTTATGTTGATTTTTCACTAAATGAATTTAGGAAAGAAATGTACTATCGAAGCTTTGTGCCAGACCCAGTAAACATGGTTCATAAGGATCCATATGGTTCAGAGAGAGATCAAAAGTAGCAAAGGATCTTCATAAGCGAGCATTTGAAGTGGATATCTCAATTATTTCGAGAGAAGAGAAAACTAGGATAGTGTGTTCTGCGACTTTATAAATAGAAGATGGACAGTGACATGGACACAGTTTATTACTGAAATTCCATTACTTTTTGAGGGATGTGAAGAAATTAATTGAACTTATGACTCAAAATACCATCATTCGTTCATTTGTTTCAGTTTTTTTTTTTTTTTTTTTAAATACCTCATGCTGAGCAGTGTTTTTTTTTTTTTTTGACAGGCAAGGGGAATGAATTATCTTCACCATCATAACCCTCCTATCATCCATTGTGATTTGAAGTCGTCAAACCTGTTGGTGGACAAGAATTGGACTGTGAAGGTGGGAATTTCACTTCCAAATATGTGCAAAGTATTTACCTGATAAAAGCATAAACATCTAACTTTGTCAACTTCGATGGCAGCAGGTTTGTGATTTTGGCCTTTCACGTTTGAAACATGAAACTTATTTGACAAAGAAAACTGGGAAAGGAACGGTAATTTTTAACGTTCCCTATTTGACCTTGCTGGTTTTCTATGGCTCCTGAAATCTGATTCCAATGTTGTGCTTTCCTCATTATTTTTAGTTGCAATGGATGGCTCCGGAAGTTCTTCGAGATGAGCATTCAGATGAAAAGTATGCTAGTTTACGGCAATTAAGACCGTTTCCATTTGTATTTTACTTGCTGCTTGAAAAAGAATGTTAGTGAAACCTTCGTGTGGTTTGTGCAAAAACAGGTCAGATGTTTATAGCTATGGGGTAATACTATGGGAACTTGCCACCGAAAAGATCCCTTGGGAGAATCTCAATTCGGTGAAGGTAATCACCATTTCATTGAAGAACAAAATAGTGGTTTTCATTTGGTGCTGCTCAACAAATTAATGAAAGTTATATTATATCATAATCGCATATGATAGAATCTTAAACTTTCTCGAATTCTCTATAATAGAAGCAGAAAATGTGAAGACAACTTCATCGATATAATTTGCATGATCAATTTCTCTAGTCCAACTTAATTATACTCTGCTTTTGCCATTTCTTTTTTTCTGATTGTGAATTCTACCTCATGAGTCGTGACAGTTGCTATCACCCAAACAGACATTACTGGCTGATATTGAATAGGGAGAATATAGTAAAGGTCATTCTTCACCGAGCAAATTTGTGTTTTTGCATCCTACTTTTTCACTTGCCTAAGAAGTTTTACTCTGATTAACTTCCTATTTCAATAGTTCTAAAAACAATTCATTGTATCCAGATTATTGCGACAGTAGGATTTATGAATCAGAGGTTGGATTTGCCAGGAGATTTGGATCCTCAATGGGCATCCATCATAGAGAGCTGTTGGCATAGGTTATTTCTTCACCCGATAAATAGTTGCTCGAACTTTTTGTTTCTTTGGGTGTGTGTTAACTATTTCTTCTCCGCACAGTGAACCAAAATCGCGACCAACCTTTCAAGAACTTGTAGAAAGGTTGAAAGAGATGCAAAAACAACATGCGGTTCAGTCTCGCATGCAACGTGCTGCAGCTGGTGAAAACTCTGCGAGAGTAGGGTCTCATGAGAGAAACGATCCTGACTAATCTGCGATCGACAAACACTTTTGTCCAACCTCATTCCGGGAACCAAATTGTCTCGCTAGGAGCACAGTTTGTTCGTCCTTGCACCATCAAAGAATGTAGCTTGCTGCAAATTGTCTGATCAAACCATCAACATATCAGTTGCATACGTGCTGATGATGTTCTCGGCAATGAAAGATCAGCATCAATGAGGACTGAGGCAGTAACAGAATCAGAGAAACAATTGTGCAGTCTTTGGTAATGCGCCAAAAAGAATCCACCTGTTTATTGTACAGAAAAGAGAATGCATCTTTTGTCCGTCGTAATCCTTCGTATATTTCCGCTAGCTCCTGAGTTGGTGTCTCTAAGTCTCGTCGCTTATAAACTTAACTAATCCGGAAGGTGTAAGACCGTCCCCCAGAAAGAATCCATCAAACACTTAGGGGGTGTTTGGTATATATATAGCAATGAGAATGAGAATGAGTTTTGATTGAGGGGTTAATGGCAATGGGAATGATTGCTGAATTCATAGTGCTTGGTATAAATACTGGAATGAATATCATTCCCATTAATATTGCTTGGCTTGACTTA